>JADBJO010000536.1:192500-200000 GCA_016801955.1 Conus betulinus | reverse complement strand
GAGAGAGAGAGAGAGAGAGAGAGAGAGAGAGAGAGAGAGAGAGAGAGAGAGAGAGAGAGAGAGAGAGAACAAGAACAAGAACAAGAACATCAAGCGAAGAAGAAGAAGAACACTCCGAGAAAAAAAAACAGAAGAGAAACAAAAGAGGAAAGCTGAAAAGTGTCAACTACAGCCAAGACAACGCAGTGGGTGAAGGACCGTGAAGGCTACAGAGCACCTTTTGTTCTTTCCCTCCCTGTCCACTCTGAGTTGCTACTTTCAAAAAGTGTCGCTGAAAACGCTCCACTGAAGCATGATGGGTGTGTGTGTGTGTGTGTGTGTGTGTGTGTGTGTGTGTGTGTGTGTGTGTGTGTGTGTGTGTGTGTGTGTGTGACTGCGCGTGTGTGCGCAGGTGGTTTTGTGTGCACTGAAAGGATATGACAATACACCAGTCTGGTTGTAGTCTGCCGGACACAAAATGGCGGGATGCCAGCATAGGCTACCTTCCGTGTTTGGTCCTTAGTACCTAGACAGAACTGGGAAAAACTCTCATAGAACGTGAGAGTCGCAAAAAGATTAACCTTATTTTAAAAGCCCGGGACGTACAGCGTCCAGCGATCTGACATCGTGATCGTATATCCTGGAAATCAGGTAAGGGCAAACTGATAATGAATGGAGTATTGTTGAGAACATTTTTCTTACAGCTGGATTCCTGCTTTCCGTCTTACTTCAAGTATCCCGGCCGACACTGTAATTAATCCAACGCCGCTCATTTCACCATCCCATGAACAGCCACACCCAGATAGGACTTGTCACACCCCCAGTACCGCTAGTCCGCGGGAAGCCATTAATGTCATGACACTATGAGGTCACCCACCAGTGGAGATACCGCAGTGCCGCCGAGTCACTTCGGTGGTGTCAAGTGGTGCCTGTTCTGATCCAGCAGAAGCAGGACATTTATCTGTTAAGCTCTTTACTGACAACAGGTCGGGGAGCCAGAGTGAGTGAGTGTCTATCTTCGGAGAGTGCTATCATCTCCGTCCTATAAAAGTCTGCATGAAATTGCCGATACCATGGACTTTGACACGAATCTGATCACCGAGGCTAAGGACGTGGAGATGGAATCGAATCTGGGGTAACTATAAGGACAGGGCACAAAGGGCTTAGAGTTGGATACTTGTTTATGATGAGCACTGAGCATGCGGACGATGAAGATGCTCTCATTCACGTGAGCCTCCACTATAGTCTGAGACTTCTCAACAGGGCTGTGTTCTGTTTTTTTTCATTTTGGTATCCCGCCGTCAAAAAGGCCCGAGAGACACAGACACCTGCTGTGTTGGTCAGAAAACGTGAGCACACTTTCAGAGACACATACATCAAATGAATGAGGCTCAACAGTGTAGTTTCTGGCTTTCTATTAGCCCCCATGTGACATTGAATTGCGAGCAGGAGCTAACCGGGACTGAAAAATTCAACACACAAAGAAAGAATCAGTTAGGACGTGAAGCCACAATCTCTTCCCAACCCACATCTGATTCTTGCCACGGAACCACAACGCCTGGGAAAGTTCTCGTCTCGGTCATTCAATGAACATCGGATTGAAGTTTATAGTTTTTGCTTGTGTGTGTGTGTGTGTGTGTGTGTGTGTGTGTGTGTGTGTGTGTGTGTGTGTGTGTGTTTGTTGGGTTGGTTGATTGGTTGATCGGCCAGGTGGTGGTGGTGGTGGTTGCTGTTGTTGTTGTCGTTGTTGTTGTTTATAAATCTGTCGTCTTATTTCCTCTCTTTCTATTGAAGATAGAATTAGGCAAGGGAAGGGGATTAAAATCATTGACTTTCCACGGATCTTTGTTCAACATGATAGCCGCTGTTTCGTGCACTGTTACAGCAGTCGCTTTCAATGCAAACACAGTTGCTTCGTTATAGACTTCGTGACACGTTCTGTTGCAAAACACCATGACTCTGACACAGGAAACTTGACAAGAAATCACCATTTCAAACACCTCACGAACTTTTTCAGCCCTCACAAAGTGGTCCCTTAAATTGCTCTAGTTCAAACGACTCCTCTGCAATAACACACAAAGTTTCTTGCCATAACTGCTCAACTTTTAAATATAAGAGAGAAAAAAAATCACACTTTTTACACTTCCAATGTAAGCTTAACGCGCACACATAATACACAACGTCATCAAATTCGTGTCGTTTTTGTTTCGTTTCGGTTTTTTTTTTTTTTTGTCCGAGCTGTCAGCACCCATAAACGAGAAGAGTCACAGAACACACAGTGTGGCCCTTCTACGCAGATGACAGTTGCTGGTTGTATAACCAGGGCAGATGTATGCAGACATTCTGTTTTTGTATTCACGGGCCTGTCAGTGTCCCCCGCGCCTGTCTCTCACTTCTTGTAGTCCGCTGTCAGCCGGTGACACACTCCCCTGATGGATTACGGCCTCCGTGCAATGGGCTTCTTCCTACGCCTTTTCTCCTGGGAAAGCTTCGTTCAGCAACTGCGACTTTTTCCTACCGTTTCAGGCTTTTTTCTCCCCCCCCCCCCCCCCCCCCCCCCTTCCCTGTCTCTTCTCCTCCCCCTCCCTCCCTCCCAAGCCCTTTGCCTTCCCCCCTTCTATATCCTGCATTTTCCTGCCTTCTGGATATTTATTTTCTTCTTGTCATGTCCTGTTTCCTCTACTTTTTGCTGCCTTTTTTCTCCAGCCTTTTTGTTCTTTATTTTGTTTTGCTTTCTATTCTTTACACCTTTTCATTGTTAATTCTGTTTTGTTTCACTTACTGTTTCCATTCATACCCCTTCCCGTTTTTCCTAACTAATGTATTGTTCTGTTATTTGGTTTAGATGAAACTTTATTCACAAAGTATTGTAGTAGCAATGAGAAGTATGAGTACAACAAACCAAGACTAATAGCACGTATTCAACTTATATTACAGTTGACTATTTTTTGTACTGCAGTCGAAAATTGACAGTAATAATGGAAAATGGCAAGAACACTGCGGGAAAATGGGTAATGACAAAACATCAAGCATTTTTCAATTTTCCCATCAAATATGTATGTATTGGTCATACCTTTTCCAGTCTTTCGTCTACCATTTCCTGCCCTCTTCATATACATATATATCTAACTTTTCCTTTTTTTTCTTTTGAACTATATCCTACTTTTTCGCTCCTTTTCCATACCCTTTTCCAGCATATTTCTTTGCAGATTATTACTACCAAACCTTTTCTGCAGCAGGAAATTAGGTAGGAAAATGGTGAGCAATTGCAGTTCAGAGGTGACGTCATCCAGCTTTAGCGACTGTCATGCAGTGGACTTTAAGAACCATTACATTCTGTTCTATTTTTACAAGCTCGACAGCTGAGTGTATGACTGCACGCATGAGACGATCTGAGGCAACAGAGGAGAGGTTTTATTAACAGATCGTCATGCTAGTGAAACAGCCGTAGATTCTGTATTATTTTGTAATTTGTTTGTTTCCTTCGTTTCGCTATCTTCATAGCTATCAAACTTTTTTTGCTCTCCCTTTATACCAATCAAAAACTTATTCTTGCGTTCCGCTGACGGTGAATGTTCAACAGTTACTTCCTATTCCACCGTCCTGTCTGCTGCTGTTGACAGCATGGATTAAACAGAAAACCCGCAACAGCAGCCACAGTATGCGATCACCCACTCTTCTGAGTTTGCATTGACCGATATTTTGTGCGGTGTTGTCTTGCAGTTAACACGCCACTGAAAGATAAAACGAAGTCAAAATATTGTCTTCGGCCGGTTGCTTTTCACTGAACTACACAAAATAGTAATCTGTAGGATATGAGACTGCTGGCCGAACTGACCTACTGTGTACTCAGTGGCAGTGAACAGTGGCGCTGGCTGAAGTATTCCAATAGTGAAAGGTAGGACAGAAAAAAAAAGTGTTGGCTTAACTACAAACACAGAATTTTTTTTTTTCAATTGTCGGTTAAACAACATATTGAGTAGAAGGTACTGACCACGAAAAAAAAGATAGTGCTGGTTAAAATACCTATCTGCTAAAATATGCTGGAAGAACAAAAAAAAATAATTAAGAAGTGAAACTGAGAATGTGATAGTTCACACACACACACACACACACACACACACACACACACACACACACACACACACACACACACACACACACACACACACACACACGCACGCACACACAAAAGCAAGCGCGAGCGCATACGCACACAAAAGCACCAACCGCTGTGGCGAAATGGTTAGCGTGGCGGACTCTCGGCTCAGAGGTCGTGGGTTCGATTCCCATCAGACCCTGTTATTTCAGAGATTTTTCTGCCCCGACCGGCTCAAAACCACACAATTCTTTAAAAGACATCGTCTAAAAATCTCATCCAAAACTTGTTAAAAAAAATTTTCCACTGTAAAATCTCAGATCCGATGAAAAATGTTAACCTCTTTCAAGAACTCAAAGATCGCGTCAGGCGGAACATCTCTGAACAAGGTTTTCATGGAATCTGCTGTAAAATGTTTGTGTCTCACATCGTGCAAATCCCAACACTCTAAAAATATGTTTCATTGTGAGTGGCACATGACACGGAATGCACCAAGGAGCTTCTTCACTCTTTAAAAGGTAGGAATGGGTAAAATACGAATGGCGGTGTGCAGCCGGCACAGAACTGTTTCTTCTTTACGACCACCAGACGAAGATGGGGAGGAACTCCTTTAGGTTTGGACGGATCTGAAAGAGTTTGTTATCCGTCTGTGTATTCCAATCCTCCTGCCAGAGGTCTTTTACATAATCGTTAATTTGGGGTTTCAAATCTGAGCAGGGGATAGGTGTGTTTTGACAGTTTCTCTCGTACGGCATTCTTGGCCAAACGATCCACCATTTCGCACTCCATCTTCAGACTTGGAACCGTCAGTGAAAATTTTCTGATAGGATACCTAACGACGAATGCCTCTGAGAATTGCTCAGATTTCCAGACCAACACTGCAGGTGTCACTGTCTCTCGGGCCTGGTTGACGGCGGGATTCATTATGAAATAAGCATAGAGTACACCACCCTGCCATGCAGTGTGGAACCAGAATGGAAATCCGTGGCATCATCTTCATATCATTCCCATCCTCATCGATCAGCATAAAAAGAAGGGTTCAAAAATGCTGGTGCCCTTCATGCCCTGCTCTCATGGTGGCCTCAGTTTCGATTATCTCTCCACCTCTTTGCCCTTGCTTTGGTTCTATCGTGGTCACCGGTATCGGGGACTGTCGTTTAACAGACGTGGTGGTGCCCTAGAGAGGGAGAGCTAGCTCACTCTGTCTCCGCGACCAAGCAATGATTGTCATCAGTAGGTAATTGAGTGGGTGGTGTCTTGCATATGTTGGATTAAAACAGGAACCATTGAAGATCACTGAGGTGACACAGCAGCAGTGCAGTGTCTCTTCTGATGGGTTGCCTCTTGACGACTTGACGTTGACTGCTCCCTGTGGATTGCCACTGCTGGGTCTGGCGGGATGGTCCAGGCTGTTCGCTGTGGACGAGGTGCCGGAATGAGAAACCCCGGTGCAACGCCACTGAAGTGGCACGGAAGATGAGATGCAAACACACACACACACAGACATACACGTGCGCGCGCGGCACGCACGCACGCACGCACGCACGCACGCACACACACACACACACACACACACACACACACACACACACACACACACGCACACACACACACACACACACACACACACACACACACACACACACACACACACACATATAGCGTTTACGTTGTGTTGTTGGGACAATACGTAATACAAACAAAAACAAAAAAGTAGTGCTACCTGAATGACGCACGTAGTAAACTGTAGTGTTGTCTGAACGAACGACACACATAGTCAAATGTCGTGCATTCTGAACGATGCCTGTCATAAAATCATGTATTGTCTGAACAACACATGTAGAATGTCGTGCCCTCTGAACGACGCATGCTGTAACAACCGGCGCTGGTCGAAAGACATAAAACGTAATGCGTGTTACCAACACGTGAAGTAAAACGTAATGCGTCTAAACAACACGTGAAGTAAAACGTAATGCTGTCTGAACAGCACGTGAAGTAAAACGTAATGCTGTCTGAACAACACGTGAAGTAAAACGTAATGCTGCCTGAACAACACGTGAAGTAAAACGTAAATGCTGTCTGAACAACACGTGAAGTAAAACGTAATGCTGTCTGAAACAACACGTGAAGTAAAACGTATTGCTGTCTGACCAACACGTGAAGTAAAACGTAATGCTGTCTGACCAAACACGTGAAGTAAAACGTAATGCTGTCTGACCAACACGTGAAGTAAAACGTAATGCTGTCTGAGCGACGGTTACTTAAACAATAAAGTGTTGGCTGAATGAACGAACGAACGGACGAACGAAATTTGTTTGATAGGCGGGAGAGGGGGGGGGGGGGGGAGGAACAAGCATACAGAAGGCCTGATTACGTCTTGCCCTCAACAAAAAAGAGGGGAGGGGGGACAAAAAATAACTTTTTTCCCCCCCCCCCTACCCCCCTCCCCTCCCCCGAGAGGTCCCTCTTTCCGTCTGTCTGTCTGTCTGTGACTTGGTAGCCTGCCTTTATGTTCATCACACAAATCCACAGTTTTCGTCTATCTTCGCCAAATCTGGTAAATGATTAATAAGCATGCTGAGAACACCAAGAACGAATCACTTTTGTGCTATACAGTCATAAGGTCGCATTCTTAATGCAATACAACAACAACAAATGCGACTGCACGGCGAAGTGAAGCGATGTCAGAATTCGAAGCGGGTCTAAGAGAAAGTGATGAAGAGAAGAGAGCGGTGGGTGTGAGTGTGTGTGTGTGTGTGGGGGGGGGGGGGGGGGGGTAGATTAGAGATGTAAACAAGGGAAAGAGGATGAGGAAATGGGTCAGAGTGGTGAGGGAGGAGGAATAAGAAACCCGACGGGGGTGGGGAGGGTGGGCTGGGGGGGGGGGGAGGGAAAGCGGAAGAGGGAAGGGGTGGGAAGAGGGCGGGGAAGAAAGAAGGATAGAAACGTAGGCAACGGAAGAAGGAAGGAAAGAGGGCAGTCGGGGAAAGTGAGGATCGGGTGGGGGAATGAGGGAGAGTGGGTGGGCGATCATAAAGCCAAACTTATTATGTAAAGCATTAGAAATAAAAATCAAATATTGTTTACAAAGAAAAACAAACCTGAAAGAAAAATCCACAATCCAATACCGAAACTGAACACAGCTTAAAAGCTCACGTGCACGCGCGCGCGCGCATACACACACACACACACACACACACACACACACACACACACACACACACACACACACACACACACACACACACACACACACACATACACACACGCACGCACGCACGCACATGCGCAAGCACACACAGACACACACAGACACACACACACACACACACACACACACACACACACACACACACACACACACACACACACACACACACACACACACACACACACACACACACACACACACACACACACAC
>JADBJO010000536.1:172500-190000 GCA_016801955.1 Conus betulinus | reverse complement strand
CTGCCATAGTGTATTCCTAATACATCAATACATAATGTGAAGACGAAGTAGAGCTGTCAAAGTGGCGAGGTGGTGTAATACGGCCACACTTGAAAATACCTTTGGCTTTATTGTAGCCTACCCGACGCGTTTGTCAGGGTTCTGATACCAAGTGACTGCCCCTCCCCACGCCCACGTTCACACACACACACACACACACACACACTCTTCCCCCCCTTCACCCCACCCTCAACCCACTTCCTTCTAGAGTATGCCTATACTTAACTGGGGAAAGACTCTCTCTCTCTCTCTCTCTCTCTCTCTCTCTCTCACACACACACACACACACACACACACACACACACACACACACACAAACAGACAGATGGAGAGAGAGAGAGAGAGAGAGACGGACAGACAGACAGAGAGAGACAGAACAGAGGAGAGAGAAGAGAGAGAGAGAGAGAGAGAGAGAGAGAGAGAGAGAGAGAGAGAGAGAGAGAGAGAGAGAGAGAGAGAGAGACAATGACAAAGACAGAGTTTCACAAAGGAATTAAGTTTCACAAAGGAGTTAGATTCAGCAGTAACTTCGCTATAACGCCTACATCCATCCTGCGACATTGTGATGGGGAAAGATAGTGGGAGAAGTCTCTTACTATACCCATGTCAGCACGAATCCTTCAGGACCTTCACTCATGGCTGGTTGACGAGTCTGACAGACCCGTCCCTTCCCCTGACATGTAACTCAGCTCCAGCATTGATCTTTACGCACAGAAGCCAGTTCTGAATGGCTGTAAATAAAGGTTCTGTTCAAAATACGACAGTTAACGGTTCCAACAGCTGTCAGCGAGAGATTTTGTATCTACACTTTGATGTCCTCCTTTTCATTGTGTCCGTCTTCCTCCTGTCCCCTCTACCTCCATCGTCACATTTCACCCGCGTGTGTGTGCGTGCGTATGCGTGCGTGCGTGCGATGTGTAAATTGTGATTTTACTATTAAAATAAAAAAATCAAAAGCACACAGTTGTTGAACAGTTTCAAATGGCAGTCAGTAAAGTTGTTAATTATTTTAATACAAACAGTTTTGTCTTGTCGACTGGCAAATCGGTTTTTTATCATATTTACAAAAAAATGTCGAGTTTGAAGTAGGGACGCTGCGAAAGTGACAATAGGTGATTCTTTCATTTTCCCAAGCAAGCAAGTAAAATTTGTAGGCGTGATTTTTCACTATAGATTATTTTGGTGTAAACATTTAAGTTATCTCTCGTGGAAAAGGCAAGAAAGAAAATAGCGTTACAGCGAGTTTTAACTGGAATCCCTCTAATAAATCATGGATATAATCTTATCCATGTTGCCTTAGGGACAGTTCGTTCAATTGTAAGTTATGGTCAGGAAGTATTTTTTACTGCACCAAAGACAGATTTACCTAAGGTAACTAGTATTGATTCCTTAGCACTTACAATTGCTTTGGGACTTCCAAGATGGGCACCAATTGACGTGACTTTCAGAGAGATGCAGACGTTTTGCTTTAAATGAACATAGGATGCTCTGTGCTTGTAGCTACACAGCACGGGCAAGAACAGTCTCTAACTCATTTACGTCTGAACTTGATGAAAGCACCTACGTTTCTAGAGAGATACGGAATAACGCAGCATATATTTCATAAGCTGATCATGTGTTTCCTCTTTTACATGCATGCGATTTTTCTGTTGACAATATTGTTAAAATACCCAAATACCCTTTCCCCCTTTGATTGATGAAGCAAGCAGATATAATATATTCCTATGGTAATGTTACTTAAAACATGATAATCCATCCACTGAATATGAATCTTATCTGCATATTTTCACGATGGTTCAGTTTCGAGTGCTTCTGAGGTTAGTGCTGCTTTCGTGATACCTTCCCTTAACATTGAAAAAGATTTCATATTACCAAAGGTTGTTCTATTTTCACTGCTGAATTACTTACTGTCATAAAAGCTATTCATTCCAGTCTTGATGTGCAAGTTTTACCCGAAAGAATTCTGATTTTGTCAGAATCCAAGTCTGCTTTAACTGCTTTACACATTCAAACTACATCAAGTCGTCCTGATCTCGTCAGTGAAATTTTATTTTCAATTCACTAGTATTCATGCGAGGTTCTAAAGTAACATTATCATGAGTACCTGGTCACTGTAATCTTCGAGGAAACTAACCTGGCTGATAGCCTACCTGTGCAAAAAGAGGCTTCAATGTGCAAATTGAATAGTTTTATGTGATATTTCTTATTCGGTTCTTGAAGCAAACAATATTCTGACTACAGCACTTTGGGATCAGAGAAGAATGCAGTATCTGGAAGCTGCCTTTCAGAGGAACAGATGGGATCTTTCTGCCCCCAGCAGTCATTGTACAAGTCCGCCAGGCTCTATTCCGAATCGAAATTTATTACACAGAATATGGGTGGATGGTTGGTTAGGCTTGTTTTTAGAACCATTTCCTTTGTGTTTGTAGTCAAAAACTTAATGAAATCTTTTTTTTTTTCTTACTTGAACGCAACATGACAAAAGCGTATTTTCAATGTCTTCATGATAAAATTTTATACAAAAATCTACTTTTAACATTGCACAGTGTTTTTTGTCCTAACCATGAATATCGATGGAATCTAGCCAACTAGCTGTACATCTTGTAAGAAGACTCATCCATTTCGCAGATTTTTCTAACGGAATGGTTGTTCCAGTGTTTTTTTCTGTTCGTTTCATTATGGTTTAGTGATCTGATGTATACATAGAGCAAAGAATGTCACCCAACTGAGCTGTCCTTATTTTCACATTCCATTTCTAGAACTTTTGCAGACGCTGTGGGCGCTAGAGAGAGAGAGAGAGAGAGAGAGAGAGAGAGAGAGAGAATTGGTTTTGTATGCGAGCAGGTGCTTGCGTGCATCCATACGTTTCTGTGTGCGCGTGTGTCGAGCGTGTCGGGGGTGGGGGGAAGGGGGAAGGCATGGTGTGTGTGTGTGTGTTTTTTGTGTGTGCGTGTGCGTGTGTATGCGAGCAAGAGAGAGATTTGGTTTTTGTTTGCGAGTGCATACGTGTGCGTGCACGAACACGAGGGAGTTGGGGAAGCGGACATGTGGGTCTTTTGTGTGTGTGTGTGTGTGTGGGGGGGGGGGGGGGGGTTTTTTTTTTTGGTGGTGGTGACGTGTGTGTGCGCGCGCGTGACAGAGAATTTGGTTTTGTCTGCTGCTGTGAATGCATATGTGTGTGCATGCATGCATCCGAGTGTCGGGAATAGGAGATCTGGGTCTTTTGTGTGTGTGTTGTTTTTTTGCCTTTTTTTTTTCAGGGGGGGTGGGGGGGGGGGGTTGTGGTAGTCTGTATGTGCATGAGAGAGAGAGAGAGAGAGGGAGGGAGAGAGAGAGAGAATGTTTTAAGTACTGGTAAGATTCAACTTGATTAAAATTAAACTGATTTTATTTCAAAATGTTGAATGTTTCCCTGTTATGTTTCCTTTATGATTTTTATATCAATGAGATGTTGCTTGCATTTTTTGTTTTATTAATTTCATGCTTTTAAATGTCAGCGCAAATCCGACAGTAAATGGTTTCAGTCAGTCAGTGTATGCGAAAGGCACAACAGCAATGGCAGAAGCAGTTAAAGAATTACAACTGGATCCCATCGAGAAGGAACAAAAGTGAACTTACTTGACTTTAATTTCCCAACTAAAGAACAGATATTCAATAGCAATGTGAACTAGTCATCCTTCTGGAAAAAGGCTCACCATCCTTTAGTTGCGGCTTTTCAGCTCTGAAAACCTGCAATCACTTTTACTCCTTAATTATAGAAGTAATTATACATCGGCCAGGTTTGTGATTTATGACCAACTTTTGACTAATGGGGTCTGTGCATGTAACGAGAAAGGAAAGAACCAAGTAGAAAAAGTTGTTTAGATGGTGTGTTGTTTCCATTTCATCTGTACAGGTATGAAGAGTTGGTGTTCTGCAAATGCAAGATAAAACAAGCATCGGCAGCAATGCCATCTCCTAATATAGGATGTCTTAGGCTATCACTCTTCTAAATGCAAACACAAATCAGTGCATGGCCGTGTACAGGCAAGCTGGAATGAGTAATCGGCAAGCAATGCCATGGACACAGCAGATAACCTAAAAAGGGAAAAAAAAAAAAAAAAAAAAAACGTTGTTTCCTTCCACCCATTTTCAATACCATGCAACAGCTGATAAATTCATTCAACTTTCTCTTACGCCAAAGAAGATGATCATGTTTTCACCAGCATCCATCCGTTTCTGTCCATTTTGTCAGTATGATTACACAAAAACTAATGAACCCATTGATCACATGATGAAATGTGCCCCATGATTTAATACTGATGCATACCTGGACCACACAGTTGATCCAGATCGTTCTGGCACTTTACATACTTGACAAGGCAAAACGAACAAAATTGATTTCAACAAAACAATGTTGAATAATGGAATGTGAAAATGCAAAAGGCAACCCCATTCAATTTTGGAGAAAATCGCTGCACAGATGCAGGTAAAACAGCGTTTTGTTTGTTTTTTTCATTTCCTTCGTTCAAACTATTTGTTTTTTTTCACCATCAAGAAACAGTTTTTTTTTTTTTTTTCATCAATGAAGCAATAGATTTTTATAGACTGCTAAAAGCTAATGATACATATACTGACCTTTTTTGTATTTTTTCCTCAACACAAAACAACCATTACATGCACTGGTCGAAAAAATGCTGGTTTGATCTTCATTCATGAATTGGCTTCAACAGCATATTTAAAATTCTCTACATGTCTTCAGTGGAAGTCTGTATTCTCCCTAGTGCCCTTTTGGTTTAGGAAAAAAAAAAGGTGGAACCACTTTTTCCATTTTCAAACCAACAAGTAAAACAACCTCACACTTCAGTCAAACAAATGCAAACATTAAAACACAATGCACACTGGCACCACTTTTATTCAGGCACACAGACACTGAATTTCAATCAAAAAGAACCATCAGCAAATAGAGTTAAAAAAAAAAAAAATAGGAGCAAGGATTAGGAGCCCGCACATCCAATAGAAGCGCGCGCATCCCAATTTTTCTTCTTCATCATCTTCCTCTTCCTCTTCTCAAGACCCCTTCCAGACATTTCAGGGTCATCACAGGCCTGGAGAGATTACCACGCTCTGTGACCTATCAGTGTAGAAAACATCTTAGCAGCTGAAACATGGAGAAAAAAGGTCCAAAATGTACCAACAATGAACTCGACCAAACTTGCGAAAACTCTGCGACTTAAAGTAGGCATACACAGGCATATCCATAGTAGGCCTTACTATTGTGCTGCTGCTGCTGCCAGTGAAGTTGATACATAAAAGGCAGAGTCTCCCAGCTTGGCCCAATGCTAACAAGCACTCTTTTTTGAAGTTCACTGGTAGTACACTGACTGGACCAATAAAATGTGTGTGTGTGTGTGTGTGTGTGTGTGCACGTGTGCACAAGAGGCACATAAGCTAAAGTTCCAATCAGAGGCCCTTTTCTCGGACATTCCAGCTGCAGCCAAGGTTCCCTGGAGTTTCGAGGTGCCCCCACAGTGAGGATGTGGCGACGGCAGAGACAGGCAGTGTGAAGCGTGCAAGCATCCAGATCGAGCTTGGGAGACTCCAGGGATCAGAGATATATAAACGGAGCTAATGGTTCATCTTCATGAAGTCCAGACAAAGATGGAGGGGGAGAACATCTACTTTGATCTGAAACATGTCAAAAAAAAGGCAATAATAAGGTGCATGCAAAAAGCTAATTCTGTAAATCCCAAAACACACACAATCAAAACATGGGCAGTGCGGGAGTCCAAACCTTGTGCACTAAAGTCCTATCCATTTTTTCCTTCTTCTGTTTGTTGTACACCATGACATCACATGCACATTATTCAATCTGATCAGCAGCTGAACCAAGTCTATCACCAAAAGTACAACCATACGCACAAAAAGTTTGCAATTTACCAACTTTGGAATACTTTGACCTTTTTGTCGCAATCACCGTAACTGGGTATCAATTTTTGCAAGAATTCTGCATGTCTGATTGAAGATACTTTGCTGATCTGAGATTTATCAGCATGGTACCATTCAAAAAATCCTCATGCAGGGCATTTTTTTCTGGCAGACTGATGCCAGCAATATAACAAAAAGAGCTGAAATTCATACACGGGAATCCACTTGCACTCATGTACATACTCATGAGGATCAACGAAATGAAACTGCAAGTTTATTAGTTTACATGGAAAAAAGAGAAGTGTATGAGTGGGCGGTATAAGGGAGATATTAAGACCCAAATTCACACCTGACAACTTACTTGACAAACTGAAAGACTATCTCAAATACAGAAAATACGTCTGAAAAAAAAAATCCTGACTAGCTGTCCCTCTTTTTAGTGAAGATGAGGGTGATGTTATGGTCTCATCTTCACTGATCATCATACAAAAATAATACCAGTGCTGTGGCCTTCGTGCTACACTCGGCTGATGGCCCGAGTTCAGACTTCCTCCTCATCGGCAGTATGCAAAAACTCTGATAGGCAAACGGTCCGAACATGTTATCGAACCAAAAGCTGTCGAGGACACAAGATGCCTGACAAACAGAAGCACTTGATTGTACCTGCCAAAGAAGTTGGTCTGAGGGACACTTTTTAAAAGTTCATTTCTGTGCATACGTCAGCAGTCTGTTTCAATTTGTATGTAGATCAACACTCTGTCTCAATTAGTATGTAGAACGAATTCCATCAGAGGTTATAACTTACAAAGAATGGGTGTGCCTTCATTGTTTTCCCCCGAGTTGCTGGTCTGTGTCGCACACTGGCTCAGTCTCTCACGCACGCACAAGTACACGCACAAAGGACAGAAAAGTCTGGTGCTTTTTGTTTTTACACATGAAGTTATTCTAATGATTTCCTACCAGAAAAGATATCAACAAAATCAGTCAGTAGAATAATATGAATAATAATATTAACATACACATGTGTATTATCTCTGCACAACAGTGGATTCAACTTCAATCAGCTTCAACTACACACCTGGACTGCACTCTAACCTGTCCGCTGTTATGTTTAGATGTGTCTAATATGCTATCAAAGCAGCGTTCACTGTCTTACATACTGTATCAACAAACGCAAACTCCACCTAATCTGCCTAAAAGGTGTTATAACAGAGGAACTACTTCTACACTTACTGGGTAGTACGCCTCGGCCGTGGCATTAAGCATGGAATATTTCCCTGTTAACTCGAACTGACTGACAAATCAGACAGGAACCTAGCCTACCAGATACTAAGACCGACTGCTGCCCAATATCCATGCCAGAAGAACATTTGCACTGAATTTGCTGGTATCAGGCGCTTCATTGCAACAGTAAGTGGGTGTGGTGGTGCACTCCAGAAGGTACATTCACTCGTATTGGCTCCATAACTGAACACTGTAGGTTTCAAGTAGGGAAAAATCCCCTAACCTGAAACTGAACTGTGGTCATACCAGCCATCCTCTGAACTTCATCGCAAGTCATGGATACAAAATGACGCAGAGACATGATTTCCACCTGATAATTTGTCGCAGCAAAATGTTATGACTTTTTCATTTAAATACAGATCCGCATCTGTACAAAAAATAAATTGTTCTTTTGTCTCAACAAAGGAGTAAACAAAAAAAAAAATCCTTCAAAGTATAGGTCCCTGGAGCCCACAACATATACCAAGGCTTTAGTCTTTCAAAAACAGCATGGGACCCTGGAAACCTACAGCAAGGCTCTATTACAAAAAGCATGTCCCTCAAAGGACAAATGTATGACATGCAAAATTTCATGTGACGTACAACAAAAGTTAACTGTGGCCATCTGGCAAGTCTTCAGGTTTTCGTTAGACCGGCATATGCCGGTTTTTAAGGTAATATTTGCCTGGTACCGATAAAATTAAATAGTCACCGTGTACCATTCAAACCAGAATGCCTCTCTCTTGCATGCACACTCTGTCTAATGCCACAATCGTCAGATGAGAGGATGGCCACGCAATGGGTGGGAACTAAACAGAAAGTGTGGTGACGACAGCCACGCGTCATCACTCTTCCACCCTTGCTCCTGCCTCTCCACCTTTTTTTTTTTTTACCCGAGCTAAAAAATGGACTGCGCTCATTAATACAGCCAGTGTTTATGGTAAAAAACTCCAAGCCATTTCTGTCTGGGTGAACCAAGCATTTCACCCCCCCTCCCCTAGTTTTTTCTACTTTGATATCTGCCCGTTTCGTGCACTGCAAAATGATTTGTGCTGTCATCGTTTGTTGCATTAGTCCGTCCGTGTAGAGCCACTTGCAGTTGTTTTGCATGATGACCCCAATACTTTGATTTTATTTTCTATGCTGCATGATTAGGATGGTACCGGCTAGTGCTTGGCTTGTACCCGGAAAATTTTTCTTTGCCGGTACCAAAACCGGGCAATGCTGTAGTCTAACGGAAGCTGCAAATCTTCAAATTTTCGTACACGACACAATCCTGAAAGCATTTCCTGGCAATCTATTGTATTAGTTGTGTATATATGTAATTCAAACCAAAATGCTAACTTAAGTTAACTTATTGTTAACTTTCAATAACATCAAAAACATACCACTCTATGGGTAATCCTATCAGCCATGTGCAATGACAAATACACAATGCATGGCCATTCTTGAGAGGAAAATATCAAAACAGAATCAAACAGGTGGTATGAGCGTTTAATCGTTGGATGAACAGGAAAAAACTCCAAGCCCTCTGCTACAGTAGAAGAGGATATGATAATAGGAACATCTATTCAGTACATCAGCCGCAAAATCTGGTTTAACAGTGCTGTCTAAATGCCGTAGCTTTCATGAGTTTGACATGGTTCAGTTTATGACGCCAAATGACAGCGTAATCAAAATCTGTTAAGTAAATTAAAAAATAATACCAAGCCAACAAAAAAAAAATTCATTTTCATCTCATCAATATGACAGCTTATTTTGTACTGGTGCATGTTGTAGTACAGGCTCCCTCAACCTCCATGGAATTGATTGCAGCACTATGGGAACTTGATCATATGTGCAGTGTCAGTCTCTTCTAGGCCCAACGTTTGTGCATCAGTCCATGGTGGAACAAGTTCAGTCAGATTATCATATCTAGCTAGTTCGCGCCTAGTTTTTCAAAACGTTTTGTCCAGACTTTTCTTTCCAATCAGGTGCCTTATTTTTCCTTTACTTATTCTCTCCTACAAACTGCTATTACTGAGCAGATCACAGCTGCCGCGGTCTCAAATGCACAGCATTTTGACAGTTTATATGTAGCATACCAAATTTACACACAAACTCGTATGCAATATCTTAACCCTCTTCAGTATGCACTTATCGGAGCTTAGTTACCCCGAAAACCATAGGCAAGATAAATAACTCCGTAATTTGAACATGGTTACACAATCAAAAAATAATTTAAAAGAGAGGAAAGGAAAGAATGAAATGAAAATAATTTTTAAATTCCTACGAATATATACGTTGCTATATCGTTAAGTTTTTGAAGAATGTTGCATGAGCCATTTACTCAGGGAAAAAAAAATCTTCTTCTTCAGAACTTTATTCTGAATCTTTGCTCACATCATACCGCCGGAACCTCATCCCAGTTGAAATCTAGGTCACTCTAAGCTTCATTACCCAGCACTTTCATTTAGTCTTGTGCCGTAAATTCTACAAATCGCAGTATCTCCATCACTAAATCTCATTATAGAACGGCAGAAATCAAAAAACGCGAGCCATGGTGAAAAAACCGCCTTTCGACTTCAAAACTTTAAAAATTCGTAATTCGAGAACCACGGCAGGCATCGACTCGCGTTTTTTTTTTGCAGACGGTAGAAAATGGCTACAGGAAGAAGGAAATCACGTTCTCGCGAGACTTCCTTTTCTACGAGAAACATGGCAGCGCCCATTGTTGCCACGTGTTTTACCAGGCGCTGGCAGGCGCTCGGCGTTTTGGCTGTGTGATTTCCGGTTGGGCGCTAGCGGGCGCCCGATTGACAAGAGGTTTAAACTCTCTTGACAAGCGTGCGCCCGCTAGCGCCCAACCAGAAATAACACAGTCAAAAGGCTGAGCGGCTGCCAGCGCCCGTTAAAACACGGGGCAACAGTGGGCGCCGCCATGTTTCACGTTGAAAAGGAATTCTCATGAGAACGTGACTTCCTTCTTCCTGTAGCCATTTACTTTTTTTGCAAAAAACCGCAAGTCATGCGTGCCGTTGTTCTCGAGTTACGAATTTTTTAAGTTTTGAGGTCGAAATGCAGTGGGGTCCAGGGGCAACAATATGGCGGGGGTCAGGGGGCACCGCCCCCTGAAGCTGAAGCATATTTTGTACTAAATAAGGCATAAAAATCTTTAGAAATCACTTTCTTGCTTCTAAACAACTCATTCCATAAAACAACTTTCAACGCCATGGAGACAGAGACTGACATGGAAAGAAACTATGTCAATTGAGACAAAGCAAACATTTAGTATGATGAATCCTCAGAACTGTAGCTGTAGAAAATTTGACAAACAGTGCTTTCAGGACTTAAAGAATAAGGCCTGTAGACAAGTACATCTGAGTGGGAATCAAACTAAGTAAAACCAGATGTATAAAAAAACAACTGCTGGACTGCAATAAACACAATATGAAAAATGATTACTTTCAAGTCTTTTAAACACACACACACACACACAAACACACACACTCAAGCTTTCGGGTCTAAGACCCTCATCGGGAAACACTTAACAGTAAACACAACAGACAAAAAAGAACATAAAAAGAACAAATGACATCAAAACAAACTGATGTCACAACAGTACCATACCCCCCCCCCCCCCACTTCCCCCCTCCCCATACAACTAATCATATCCCCCCCCCCCCCCCCAGTGTGTGTGCCCAGTGTGTGTGTGTGTGTGTGTGTGTGTGTGTGTGTGTGTGTGTGTGTGTGTGTGTGTGTGTGTATTGTTTTTGGTGTGTGTGTGGGGGGGGGGGTAAGGAGCAGGAGGGGAGGGGGGCCCAGTGTGTGGGGTATGTGTTGTGGGGTGAAGTTAGGGGTGGGTGGGGGGTGTGTGTTAGGGAGGAGGAGGAGAGGGGAAGTATATTGGATGTGTGTGTGTGTGGGGTGGGGGGGGGGGGGGGGGGGTGGTGGAAAAGGATTTCATAGGGGGGCTGTTAGCAGAAACCTAACAGACCTAACACATGTAGCAAATGTTTGCATTATGCTGTGCTACCAGAGGAAAAGTGTTACACAATACTGTTGTGACATCAATTTGTTTTGATGTCATTTGTTCTTTTATGTTCTTTTTCATCACTTTGACGTTTTTCCCTTGCCTTGAAGACTGCTAGTCGAAGTGGGTTCAAACTTTTTTTCTATTTTTTTTTTTTCCTCCGTTGTTTTGTTATCCTGTTTTCCCCTTGTGTTTACTGTTTTCCTATGAAGGGTCTAAAACTCGAAAGCTTGAGTGTTTATCATTTTTTTGTTGTTGTGTTGTAAAAAGGACTTCAAAGTACTCATTTTTCCTATTAAGTAAATCGGAGTTTGAATCAAACCATCATGGAAATGGAACTTGTAGAAAAATCAGAGTAGGAGTCAAACTATCATTGGAAATTAAACGTAGATTGTTGCATACCCAATGATCTGAAAACATGCTGTAATGTTGTAATTTTCTGTTGATGACTGGGTCGCTCCTTGTGATCTCTGATTGCCACAAAGCCACGACTACCAAAGTAGACACGTTTTTGGCAAGGTTCACAAAAATGCTTCAAACTCGCCATCTTTGTCATGTTTTCTTATTACATAGTGGTTCACATGCTTTTTTGCTTTTTTTTTTTTTTTTTTCCACTCACTGGCGGCAACCTCTCACTGTGAATCGACGCCATGATGAGAAATGACACTGGAAGGGAGCAGAATGAGAACTACGCCGTTTGAGAACATTACCGACTGAGAAGAAATTCGCTGTGCAGACAAATTGAGATCGTTTCAGAGTTTCACTCTTTGAATATTTTTTCAGCGGAGATTTGTTTTTTCGGCGGAGATGCGAAAAAATAACGGCGGAGAAGGCGGAAACGGCGGAGGAGTTTTCATCCCTGATGAGGTGTGAGCGTCTGGATAGACTTTCTAGACGGTTTTACTTTCATTTACAGGTGTAGTGTGACAATACAAACTTTATTTTCAACTTTTTTGCTTTGTGTTCTTTTTTGGATGTGAAGCTGTAGTGGTAAATATATATATGTTTTTGATTGTGCAAAAAAATCTATCCAAATCTAAATGGCCTAAATATTTTTTTATGATCAAAATTAAAACAAAAGAAGCCCGGATTCAAAATCTCCATTCAATTTCCTTCAAAAATCATATATATTTCATTTTTATATCTTTTGTAGTTTCTGAGCT
This sequence comes from Conus betulinus, assembly GCA_016801955.1. Lineage (NCBI taxonomy): Eukaryota > Metazoa > Mollusca > Gastropoda > Neogastropoda > Conidae > Conus > Conus betulinus. The sequence continues at coordinate 177,616 of JADBJO010000536.1, read as the reverse complement.
AGAATTTTTTGTTAATTATTACCCCCAAATCATTAGATTTCCCTGGCACTGGGCCAGCCTTGTTATGTAATATTTTCAAGCAGTGAACGGGTTAAGTTGTTCTATAACCCTGACCTATTGAAAACAACAGTCAAAAACATTTTAAAAATCACTTTGGAGTACCTAATACAAGCACATGACTACAGGGTGGTATACACAGTTCACAAGATTTTTAAAAGCATGCAAGGTTCGATTTGTCTTGACACAATAAAATTACTGAAAACTTAAACTATAACTGTTGGCAAAATGTAGAAGGGAATGAATATTACATGTACACATATACACACACAGTTCTTGCACCGATTACCTTGCCCTCATCTTTCTCTTCTTGCGCTTAAGCCTCCTCATCCTCTTCTTTCTCCACTGGAACAAATTCAGTAATAAATGTATACAAATGACACAAGTTTGATGGAAGATTCAAATACTTCTTCATGTCAAAATTTAAAGATATTTCAAGAACAAATTTTAGCAAAAGCACTGAAGATAGTCATCACTTTTATACATATATTTCAGATATCTTAACTTCGCTGAATCTGTTAATAATGAGTACTGCCTCAAATCCCCAAACTACTACTGTATCTGAATTAACAATGCATGGGTACAAAGTGCAGTTTATGTGTTGAAGGAGAGTAATACATCAAAACTATTCAAAAAAAAAAAAAAAAAAAAGTCTACTTAGGAATGATGAAGCAGTTAGTTTGAATTTTTCGTTAGGTTAAATCAGTTACCAGCCCTGAAAGTACACTTCAACTTTTTTTTTTCTAATTCAGTCATCATAAAAAGAAAAATATACAAAGTGCAAGCAAACAAAAAAGCTGCTCTTATTTCAGCCACTAGACAATTTGTGAGAATGCTGTGAGTGGACTGCTAGTCCAAAATTAAAAACAAAACTGGCTAGTGTGCAGAAACACACACACACGATAATTCGTACGCATAAATGTGGGTCTCTTTTCCAAAAAATAATGCAATAATAATTCATGTACATACAGAAACCACTCATCCAAATCCATTAATGGTACTACTGTAGTATATGCACTGATGTTTAAAATGTATAGGAGTGTTTAGGAAAACATTACTATTGCCAAGGTGTAGGTTACCTTCATTTTCTTTGATGCAAAAAATGAGGTGCGCAGACTTTTTTAAATGAATCTCACTCTCAGTGAGAACATGACTCCTTAAAATTAATAGTATATGGAGCACTGATCTCTCCAACTTCAGAAGGCAGCATTTGTCCACTTAAATTAAGTGTTGAACTTCAAGCCTACAGCCAACTGCTTTCACTGCAGAGCATGCATTTACAGATGTTAAAATCTTTATGTGCAAATTCAGTTTGTTTTTTTTTTCATTGTAATGCCAGTCTGTGAATCAGTTTCATCATTATAGCAGACAAGACTTGAATAGCTGAATCTGATTATCAGAATGAGTTTCAGAAATAATTTTAAAGCGCAATGTAGATATTGCCTTCTCAAATAACAATTGAACTATCGCCAGAACAGGTTTCAAAGTGGAATGACTGCAGGCAGAAACCGATGCTAGGGCAAAAAAACTGCTACTGTACCATCAAGTGAAAGAACAAATGAATAAACTACAATAGTACAAAACAAAGAAAAACCCTTCCAACTTTACTTATTATTCCTTCTCTTTTATACCACCATCTCTGAACAAAATTACAACCAGAACTGACTTCAAGTGGAATGACTGCTAGCAGAATCAGAAGCAGAGCAAAAACAGGCCTACTGCACTATCAACTGACATACAGTGTACACAGAACAGATACACTACACAGAACAAACGTCTTTCAACCTAAACTGATCTTCTTCGGACAAGACAATAAACATTCAAGACAGAAAATGAAGGACAGAAAGACAATATCTCTTCAAAGTGGTTTCAAAACTCTGTTTTTGTGCTACTGTCAGAACAACTTTAAAAAAGATTGACGTTAAGCGCACTGGCCAGCGTGGCATGACCATCGGCAGGCTTAAGTGCACGTCCATCGGACAAAAAAAAATATAGCTGTGAGCATGCAATCCAATGAGGTGTTTACACCGACACGTGCGAATAGATGGCGTCTTGTGAAAAATAATCGTGTTAATAGCTGACTGCACGTTGTCACAAGAACTGAAGATTAATAGCCAAGTAAGCTAAACTAAGGAGCCAACATAGAGTTCAAACTCGTCAAAAACATTAATCATACATACCTTTGCCCTCATCTTTTCACTCAACTGCAACAAAAGGAAGAAAGAAAGAAAGAATTACTACATTTCTATAATCATCTGATACGAGTAAACTCGATGGAACGAAAAGATGTTCGAGATTTTATTTCAGTATCATGCTCACCCTTAGATGGTCTCGGAAGGAAAGGCCGACGGAAGTGTGCACTTAATAATCTCAAATCCTGTCAACTACTTTTGTGTGTGTGTGTGTGTGTGTGTTTGTTTTTTTTTTTTTTTTTTTTAAGGGGGTATATATAGTTATCAGTAAGAAAATTCCATGTCATCTGTAGTAGTTCTAACCAGTATTCAGCAAAATTATTGCTATCTCGCTTCGAAGGGTGGACATTATTTCCTTTATGGATGGAGAAACGAGAAGACAACTTCGTTTCCCTCGCTGCAAGCACTTTTACAAGGGTTGGGTTAACGTCACGCAGCTCAAAGGCTTCTAGGGACAAGTTTTTCCAGGACCAGGGTCCTTAAGGCGTCGTGCTCTGTGTACAATTAATCAATTAAGGTTTTTTTTAAAGCGCCGAAATACATATTATAAGGTTTTATGCATTTAGGTCTGGGTCGGAGTCGATTAGGTTGAGGTTATGGGCTTGCATTCTGGGGTGAAGAGTCTTCCGGTTTCCATACAGTTTCCATCGCTACTGCATAAATAAGCTGCCAAGAATTGATGACACAAACCAAAGAGCAGGACGTTTTTCCTTCACTGATGGAGATATAGAAAGAAAACCCAACTGTCCACCCACCAACCCACCCAACCCTTCCCCTGCAAACACGATGAACATTTTCATTTTTTTTTTTTTTTAATGATGATGAATACTTACATGGCGCCTGTCCTCGGCTACAACCAAGCTCTGAGCGCTTTACAACCCACATTCGTTTCCAAAACGGGCTGTCTACCTGGGTAGTGCTGACTGAAGAGCTGTCAGCTGGCGCTTCATTCAGTGGTTTCCAGTGTCACCCAGTCAATATTGTTCAATGTCATTCACTCAATTTCCTTCCTTCATTCATTCTTTCCATTTCTCACGCAGGGTGCATGCTATGTGTGACATGTCATCCATACCAACGGCCAAACTGGCCTTCTCTTCCGAAAGTTGGTGATGGGATTTTACGTGTGTGCAAGATGTTATGCATGCGTTCACACACGGAACCTCGGTTTATAGTCTCATTCGAAAGGAATGTATGGGAAATAGAGTTAGAACCAATGTTAACTCCGAGGAAAAAATCCCCCTGTACCCTAAACCGCCCAGCGGAGATTCGAACCCGCAACCCCAGGATCACCAAGATTGCGAGTCCGGCGCTCTACCACTGGTTACAGGTTACAGTTAGGACAGATTAAAGATTCAGATTAGTAAGGTTAGGTTTGGGTTATAGTTGGTGTCTGGTTAGGATTAGGTAATGCATTCTAGAGATGAAGAGTCTTACAGTTTTCTTATCAAAATTCCCATCCCAAAATGTATAACTATTGGCTTAGCGACGACAAACCAGTGACTGATGTCAATGATTTTACATACCAAGACTAATCAGATCTGACGTATACTGAGCAGGGAAGGATCAAGTACTAATGGAGGGGGGGGGGGGGGGGGGGGGGGTCCAAACTGAGGTCAAGGTGCTGGAACCTGGCAGTAGGCTTTGTGAAAGTTCGGGAGTCGGGGAGTACAGAGTTATTATAGGGTGACTGCAGGGTGGGGGAATGTGGGAGCCAGGTTGGTGGCGAGGGGGAAAGGGGGAACAAGGTGCTGATTTTGTAAAAGCGAGGGGGAGGCCTCTCCTGGCAGATTAAGAAGAAGAAGAAAAAAAAAGCTCACGTTCCCGTAGCCTAGTGGAAACAGTGGCAGAGAACTGTCTGAGGTTCCATGATGTTTTTGGCATGGCATGATGAAACGAGGTAACCATCCCTGTCCTTCCACTGCCTTTAACTTTTCCCTAACTGAATCAGGTACATATTCAGTGCTGTGTAGACAGAGAAGATTTTGAAGCAGAAACAATTTTGACCCCCCACGGGCTTTTCGAACTCATGACTGTTAGCTCCGCAGGCAGATGCTCCAGCCATTTGACCAAAGGATTTCAGGTAGTCTAGGTATCTACCCTCCTTTTTTATGGTGGAAGGCAGATGGGGTGTCTGGAATCCCCAGAACACCCCCTTATCTGCCCCTGCTGAGCCTCGTCACAGGTGCCATCTTTATGAGGCAACAAAAGCCATTGATAATTCCACCTGCATAATGGTCATGACCTTAATTGCTCAAACATCGAATGTAAGGCGTAATATTGAAGTAAACGAAGATTATGGAAGAATGCTCACAAGCTTTCAAAATGATCAGATATGAGTGGGGCAGCGTATGTGTTTGCGGGTTGGGTTGTGGCGTTGTTATCAATATATATTTCATGAGGAGGATGGAGGGATATGAGTGGTGATTGAAGGCTGTAGTGTGTGTATGTGAAGGTGTGTGTGTGTGTGTGTGTGTGTGTGTGTGTGTGTGAGAGAGAGAGAGAGAGAGAGAGAGAGAGAGAGAGAGAGAGAGAGAGAGAGAGAGAGACAGACAAGACAGACAGAGAGGGAGAGAGACAGACAGAGAGAGGGAGAGCATGTGTGCACACTGACACGCGCGTACGTGTATGTCGATTATGTATGCGCCGAGTGTCTGCATCAATGTATGCATGAGCACAGTTTGTTTGTATGTTACTGTGTATCAATGTCTGTCTATGTAGCCATAGACGTGCAAGTTTCTTCTTTTCTTTAAAAAAAAAAATCACGTAATCATATGTACAGCACTGACATACATAAAAACAAAAATATATAAATACGGATTAGTGTGGGTGAATCAAAACGAAGCTTAACTCTGGGTGTCCAAAGAAGC
>JADBJO010000536.1:0-170000 GCA_016801955.1 Conus betulinus | reverse complement strand
TAACACTGCCGAAGTCTGCCGCGGCTGTAGGCGTTCTTTTCGGTGAGAGAGAGAGAGAGAGAGGAGAGGAGAGAGAGAGAGAGAGAGAGAGAGAGAGGGAGAGAGAGAGAGAGAGACTCAAGCACACACACACACGCACGCACACACACACACACACACACACACACACACACACACACACACGCACGCACGTGCGCACACACACACACACACACACACACACACACACACACACACACACACACACACACACACACACACACAGAGAGAGAGAGAGAGAGAGAGAGAGAGAGAGATCCCTTTTCTTTTCAAAGTATGAGTTACATTGCAGCCTTATTTTCTTTCCTCCGTCTATTCGGTCTTTTCTTTCTTTTCTTTCTTGGTTTTTTTTTTCCCCTCTCAGTTTTGTTACGCTCTCTCTTGTTTGCAAATCTACACAGAATACGTACCCAAAGAGGCAAGAATCAAAAGACAGCTGTATGCAAACAGAAGCTTCATGGTCATTCAAACGATCTCTGCAGTCTGGTTTTCACAAATAAAATCAGTGTGCTTCAAATCGTCTGGAGTCCAACACGATTCAGGGCACAAGACACTGACGAACCTTCCAGACAAGGTCAACAATGTGGGAAAAAACTACCATGTGTTCAAGACAATGACAGATATGCGCCATATACTGTAATCTGTCAGCGCTTAAAGTGTGTTGGCAGAATGTCAGTTTATGTAATAATGCTTTCCGTTATTTAATCATTTTGCTCTCAGTCGTTTAAATCAAAGATGAAGAGGAGATATGATCAGTGTATTTGCTTTTCGCCAGGTGGACTGAATTCCTTCGCGCACATTGAAGGCATTTATCCCTTCTTGTTGATCTGATTGGCTCTGCGTCTATCTACTGTTCTTGGGTTGATTGGTTGTTTCACTACATTTCACACAATTCACATGGCTAAGCTTTTTAAAGAGACGTATATATAATGCCGCTTGGCGAGTTTGACAGAAATCCACATGAGTTACTGGGTGAACCCTATCACTAATCACTACCTCCGACTTTAATCCAGCTCTGATTTCAGTCTCTGCGCAAGAAAGTCGACTCTTGGCTGACATAGATAAACGGTTCTCTTAAAACTACAGTGTACAGTGATTGCCCGAGCTGTCAGTGACAGATCTTATATTGCTGTCTTAATAGCAACCTTTTCAATCTATCCCTTTTCCTCATCTCACTTCCAGAATCACTTGATCTGATGGAGCTAGTTCGATTGTGGTCCAAGCCAATCATAGGACCACAGGATAGGTGCTTATAGCACCATAGGACAGGAGAGAGTCGTTTGAATTTTTATCCCAGGGGACCTGGTTGGTCACGACAGGTAAATCTTGGGATCCTGGGGGTCCCCTTGATGACCCTCAGCACAACCTGATGAGGGCTTAAAAGAGAAAAACTCGTCCACGCCCACGTCACTCCCACTCCAGTCACATGGTTCAGCTCTTGTCTCTTCAGGACGCACAGCACAGAGGGCTAGATCAAGCTTTTTGCCACGTATACTCAAAGACTTGAACTCTTCTTCCCAAACAACATTGCTGCCGACACTATCGACACTTTTGTGTTAAAGGTCTCACAAACCTCTCTCTCTCTCTCTCTCTCTCTCTCTCTCTCTCTCTCTGCTGATGCAACCAAAGTATTCATGTACATTTTTGCCCTCCCTGAGAAGCGTTACTGTGATTCTCTGTTGGCCATTTTCTTCAAGCCAGCCTTCCCAGTCATCTGTTAGACAGTGTTATGTAGTGATCCGAAGGGAGATCACCTTAATTATCATGTAAATCATCTTTTGGCGAGAGAATTAACAAAATGGTGGAACCAGACAAGTTTGTGTTGTTGTCTGTGTTTTTGGTTGTTTCTCTCCTGTTGTGAGGATCCATAAATCCAAGAAATGCAAACAAACACATTTGCAGAACTCAAATTAAATCACGTTTTTCCTCTTTTTCACCCCCCGTCCATAGGCTGCCTATTTCCGGTTGAATAGATCACAAGCCGTCAATGTTAACTCTCTGCTGTCAATAGTTGTGGACCAAAACATCTTTCTAAACTCCGAATCTAAGCTCCGTGTCACCAGCTCTACTCCCCTTTTGACCTCTATGGATGCTTCGTATTAAAACTAAGACTCATCAGCGATGATTTAAGACCATGAATGATACCAGAACTGAGACTTATGGGCAAAGACCTTTTCCCTCCCAAGTCTTGATGACAAAATTGACATGAAACACGTACATTCTCTAACAACCTCGAACACTTGGGCTACTTTGCCTCTTTTAAATCTGGCGTTAGTACTCATTCTTTAAATCTGGCGTTAGCAGGCCTACTCATTTCAACTCTCATTTGTAGGTCTTTGATTGCGGCACTCTCCATCTAAACAGTTTTGTAATTCTGAGGGCAAATGTGTGATATTGTGTTGATTATATATGTAACCTATGCGCAGATACATATTCACGCGCAAACGTGGAAATGTGTATGCAGGTGTTATTTTTTTAAAGTACAGTTTGTCAAGTGCGGATGGTAAAGATATCATGTAGAATTTCGTGTGTATTGTGACATGTGCGTGTATGCGTGCGTGCGTGCGTGTGTGTGTGCGCACGCACGTATGTGGGTAAATTTTGTCTTAACATCTCTATACAGCAGTTTTGAGGATAGAGGGCTGCATAAAAACTTTCATTGCTTTTTATCATTTACTAAGTTTTGTATGGGGTGGAAATGGGATTGGGTATGTGGTGGGTTTGGGTGTGGGGTGGAGTGTGGGACACGTGCACATGAAAGTGTACCTTTGTGGGTGTTTTCAAGATCACTGCAGCAGTGCTGTTGCGCTCAGAACCAAACGTCCACATCGGATCTGGACATTACATATTGGGCTGGAACACCACAACATGCGCGCACACACACACACACACACACACACACACACACACACACACACACGCGCGCGCGCGCGCGCACGCACGCACACACATCTGCGCGTACGTGTGAATGCATGTAATATATAATACGCACGTGAATACGTGTATATCCATATTTCTTTTCAGTTCACCCTACTGGTTTGCCAGCCGACTGCAGGGGGGTCATATCATAGCTAGAAATGAACGGTAAGAACAGTCACAGCGACACATGCAACACACACATGACTGCACGCAAGCACTCAAATATCAGCGTAACTCACACCGCGCACGCAAGCATACTCACTGTAATCACGAACCACCCTACATGATGCAACCCATCTTGTTGAGTTTTAAGAAAAATAATCGGGTCATCAAGACTTCACTCATAGTAACACAAAAAGGGGACATGACTCTGTTTGAAGGATGCCAAGGGGACTAATTTTCAAGGTAAGACACAAAAATCCGCTCAAGAGAGGAAACTATTGAAGAAATTCAGTGTATGTTTGTCTTGTTCCCGAATGTGTTTGTAACAATCAGTAGTTATGTTGTTAATAGGAATGGTATCTGTTCGTATATCATGTCTGAAAATATCCTAAGATTTTAGGCGGCTTGTGCAATCGTGTTTGTGTGGTTTTGTGTGCTTTCGAAATTGCCTGTCACGAGTTTGTGTGTGTATACATGTACTTGTGTTGGAGTCAGCGGGAGGCAATGAGTAGAAATAATTGCCTTGAGGTTCGATTTTTCACGCGTCTGTCAAGATTTGCTTACTTTGAACCCATGACTTGTCATCAAAAAGGTGAATAAATTTGTGAACAGTCACTCGCACAGAGGCTTGCGTTTTTCAGAAAGTGGCGAAGTTGGCCTTTGCGAGGAACAAGTCTAGTAATGTGCGATAATAAAACTAATGTCGATTGTAGATTAATGTTGAAAATATTTTGATTGATAACGGTGTATGCAATGGACTCACAAAAGTATAAAAGTATGTTAAGAAAAAGAAAACAAACAAAAAAACATGTGACACTGGGAGGATGTGGAAAAGCCAGGAGCCTTGCAGGCAAGTTATGAGTCAATAACTGACCGTCAGTACTATTGGTACTATTTCGTACATTTAAGTTGTCCGTAGCTCAGATATACGCGTAAATAAAAGGAACAACTTTTTCTTCTTTTTTTTTTTTAATCTTTGTACAGAAGAGCTTTATTAGGTCAAAGATGAAGATCAGCACAATAGTATACATGTTACAGTCGGTAATTAAAACTTGCATATCTTAGAATGATATGAAGCTTTTCAGTTTCACAGGGTCATTTCATTTCCTCACACATGACATAAGAATTGGTGTAAAGAATTATCAGGGGCATGGAGTTTCGCAGGGTAAGGGATAACTTTATATTTTGAATTGGAACTTGTTTGCAGTCATCTTGATTTTTTTTTTTTTTTTTTTTTTTAAAGAACATTTCTAAATTATAACCTTGTCAAATGACCATATTAACAGGATGTGTATATCAGAGGAGCAAAGGAGATATTCAAAAGTGCAAATGGTTTTCTTCCACAGTTTCCTCTCATGTAAATGTTTACTTCCATCAAATACCAAGGATGTAGTAGCTGCAGAAAATATTGGATGCTTTGAGTTTGACAGGCCAAGGATACAATGTCATTAGGTTTTTGGTGAATAAGATTTAATCTTTTGACAGAAAGATATCAGAAGAAGGGGTATAAAAGGAAGTTTTTTGTCTAGAGTTCTGTGATACATGATTATAGCTTTTGTTTAACTTACAAAAAGTATGATAACAACATTTACAGGGAGCAGATTTGGAGAGAAGGGGGGGATGGGGATGTTTAAGTTTGGAGATTTTATCTGTGTGTGTTCAGACATTTATGGGTGTATGTCTTATTTTTTTTAGCAATTTATAACATTTTTTTTCATCATAAATATATCGTAGTACTGTATAAAACACTATTCAGCTTTATCCAGTTAGTAACTTCTTCTCTGCAACTCTTACTGTTCAGAGATGTATTTTGAATGCTTATTGTTTAGTTAAATATCAAGTCACTGAAAATTATCTTAATCAAGAAAGGGGAAATGGCATTTGTGTACATGTATTTTACACTGGTAGATGGTTAAACTAAGGGCTGAGTGGTTTAGATATATCAATAGGCCATTTTAGATATATCAGTGTGTGCTTGTGCTTGTGTGTGTGTGTGTGTGTGTGTGTGTGTGTGTGTGTGTGTGTGTGTGTGTGTGTGTTTCCAGAAATTTTTAGAGCTAATAGTTAAACACAAAATAAATTAATATAATCATGTTAAAAGAATTATCTGTATATTTGTCTTTGAATCTGAGTCATGTACCATTGAGTGAACGATGAGTACAAAATGAATTCTTCAGACTAAGTGTCAATATACTAACAACATTTAGATATGTGTGTGTGTGTGTGAAGAGCAAAGATGGCTGGTGTGCTGGGGTGGGGTAAGGCGGCAGAAGGCCAGCTAGGACTGAAGGGGGAAGAAGTGGACCGTGTGAGCACACCCCGGCAGATCGCAGGCCTGGATGGGTCGCAGGTCATAGACATGTGCTGTGCAGAGAACCACTCTCTAGTCTGCTTCAAGGATGGCAGTCTCTACACCTGTGGCAGCAATGAGCACAACCAGTTGGGTCACGACAAATCCACAAAGACATTTGGTTGGTGTTGGGTTACTGTTGTGTGTGTTATTTTGTGTTATTCATTATTCTGTACAATGTAAATACGTGAAGCTAGTGTGGTTAGGACAAATATGAGAAGCTTAGGAGTATAGATAACCTTTTTGTTGTTAACTCAGTTAAGTATACTTTTACCATTTCAAAATATGGAAGCTGCAGCTACAAGATCTGTATCTATTGTGATGCTTTGATGCCCAGAAAATTTGAGCAGCACTTTCAGAGATGCATCCATAAAATGATGAACTCAACTCTTTTGGTCCAGTCGTCCTAATTGAGCCCATAGCTCAGCATCCTCCGTGCTGTATCAAGGGTTGAACATCAGCGCCAGCTTCAATCTTGAGATTGCACACACACACACACACACACACACACACACACACACACACACACACACACACACACACACACACATGTATTTTCAGTGTTCATGGGACATAACAATGTGCTTTCAGAGATGATGGGACAGATTGATGCACTTTCAGAGATGGTGATACAGTTTGATGTGTTTCAGTGTTAGTGGACAGATTGATGCATTTTCAGTTTTCATGGGACATGTTAATGTGCTTTCAGAGTTGATGAGACAGGTTGACACATTTTCAGAGTTGATAGGAAAGATTGATGCTGTTTCAGTGTGTATAAAACAGATTGGTGCAGATTCAGTTGAAGAGACAGGCTGATACTCTTTCTGACTTGACAGAAATGATTAATGTAAGAGATTGGTGCACTGCCAGTCAAGGGGACAAAGGCTTCTGTTGCCTTAGACTGCTGTGTGTTGCAGAATGTGTGGAGATTCTCCGAGCTCAGACAGTCTACAGAGTGTGTGGAGGCAGCAGTCACAGCATGGCGCTGACAGGTGCCCATGAAGTTTTCACCTGGGGCAGCAACGACAGTGGTCAGCTGGGCAGAGGCAAGGTCTCAGAGGAGCTGCGTCGTGTTCCCAAGTGAGTTCAACTGTCTGTTGGGCGGCCATGAAAGGTTTCAGTGCAAACTGATCATACTTTCTTTCTTCTTTTTTTACTTTCATGCTTCCACCACCCCACCCCCCCACTCCCCTTTTTCTCAGATAATCCTGGCAGGATGCTCTCCCTCTGTAACAAGGCATGTTCCATAACTAAACCGTGTCAATGACATGCACACATTGCTCTTTGTCAGCGAAGAAAAGACTTTTTTATCTCACTATCAGTTGACCGTCATATGTCTGCATAGCAGGCCATTTTTGGCACTTGTTTTAATTAGTTTTATTAATCATCTCTTAACTTAGGGATGGCAGGTAGAAATTAGGCAGAACAAAATGCTTTTTTCATCTGCTTGTCCCCAGGGCATCTAGAAATTATCAAGAAATTTCTGGTTCAGCACTAACCTTTTTTTTTTTATAAACATTGCTTGAAGCAGCATGGATTTAGGTGTTTCCCAAAGATGTTCCCAAGAGTTTTGGAAATGTGTGTTTGTATATGATTTTTGTTACCAATAAATTATTCATCAAGTAACTTTGGATTTTTGTTGGAGATAAGGCTTCTTGGTGCATTTCATTTTGAAACGCTGTGTATTACGGGTGTGCTTGAACATGTTTGTTCATTCTCTTTTATCGTCCTGTTTGAACAGTTTGTGACATGTTATATCTTTTCTATAATCTCTTTTTCTATTTGTTAGCTGTTTGTGGCATGTTTTGTTTTGCTGTGTTCTGCTTTTGTCCTTGTGTTGGCTGTTTGTGGCGTATTAATTAAGTCTCTCTGCATTCTTTATTCTCCTAGTATAAGCTGTTTGTGGCTTGTTATATCTTTCTGTGTCCTCTTTTTCTTGATGTGACAGCTGCTTATGGCATGTTGTCTGTGTTCTCTTTCTCTCCATGTGTTAGCTGACGTGGTATGTTACTATCTTTCTGTGTTCTCTTTTTCTCCATGTGTAAGTTGTTTGTGGCATGTTATCTAACCGCATTCTCTTTTTCTCATGTTGCTGGCTATTGTGGTACATTATTTTTCTTTGTAAGTGTTCTCTTTTTCTCTTTGTAAAAGTTGTTGGTAGGAAATAATGTCTTTTCAAAGTCTGTTTCATTGTACATAAGCTGTTTGTGGTGTGTAAAATCTGTGTGTTCTCTTTTTTTTTCCATATATTAGCTGTTTCTGCATGTTTTGTCTTTCTGAATTCTCTTTTTCTCCAGGTGTTTGCTGTTATGGTGTATTACTGTCTTTCTGTATTTTGTTTTTCTTGTTATGTAAGCTATTGGTGGCATGTTATGTCTTTGTATATTCTCTGTTTTTCTGCAGGTACGCTGTTTGTGTTATGTGTTGTGTCTCCCTGTTCTCTTGTTCTAGTGTAAGTGTTAAGTACTTTTGAGTTGTTGCACTGTGGACTTTTTTTCTCTCAGACTGGTGAAGTCTCTGGCAGTCCACAGCGTCATACAGATTGCTTGCGGCAGTCGGCATTGCATCGCTATGACCAGGTATATCTCTTTCTTTCTTTTAATCTATAAAAAAAAGAAAATAAGAAAAAACTGCAAATCTAACTTGAACTGATTGTTGTCTGCTCATAAGTCTCTCAGTGAAACGGAGCCAGAAAAGAGCATGCTGTGTGTGACTGATGGGATATTGACAAGTTTGAGAAGTTGGCCAGTCCCACTCATACAAGTATCTGTAAAGCTCTAATAGAATGAAGTTTACATTTTGGGGGCTAGAGGGACTTGTTGTCAACAGGTTAGAGCATTCACCTGAGGACCTGACAATTCCATTTTTATAACTGACCATATTACTCCATTACTACATTCTCTTCACTGGCTACCTGTTCAGCAAAGGATCTTTTCACAGAATTGCTGTCTGTTATAAAACATTGAGCCCTGTTCTCAGTATTTGACTGTTCTGTTTGACTTGTACATCCCCATCAAATGAATGCCACTCATTGATACTAGTAGTCTGCTCATAATTCCTACCATTCATACTGAAACTTCAGATCAACACCCATTTGCCAACCAGGCCTCTTTTGTTTGGAACCAACTCCCATTCCACTTTAGGTACTCTCTCTCTCTCTCTCTCTCTCTCTCTCTCTCTCTCTCTCTCTCTCTCTCTCTCTCATGCCCCTTTCACATCACACTTGAAAACTTTTCTTTCTTTTTGAATTTGCATTCTAAATAATGTATTGGGTCATTTGAGAATTGGGTTTGGATATGGGTATTGATTAATCAGTGTGCAAGTGCTTTTGTTTGCTAAACAAGGATAGGTGGAGAGGGAGACTGAAATGGCATGGAGGAGTGGTGGTACAAATGAATTCAGTGGGAGCATTTGACTGTGGCATGCGTTTAGTGTATTGCTCGTTCTTGCATATTTGTTCTGAAGTTTGGTATGTGTGGTTGTTGATTGTAAATGCCCAGGCCATTAATTTGATAAGGTATTTGAACATGATTAGCAATAATGATGATAGTAAATGTACCCATAACAATACCCAGATCTGTTAGCTTTGTTATATTTTCTTGAATGTTTGGTTATATCTTTTTTGTGTGTGTGTGAAATATGATGCATAGAAGTAATATTGAGATATATTTCAGTAAAGTATCCTAAACCAAAAAACAGGATTATCTTTTCTTGCTGTGTCATGTGATTTACCCAGAGGGCACTGTCACGACATGGGGAGCCAATGATTTTGGCCAGCTAGGCCTGGGGACGACAGGAGGGGTCAAGGACACGCCAGAAGTACTGTACTGTCATGTCTCAGCGGACTCCCTGTGTCGCAGGTGGCAGCAGGTGGCAATCAGTCTTTCACACTCTCCATGTCCGGGGCCATGCACGGCTGGGGTAAAAACAGGTAGCAACACAGTTGTTGGATACTTCGCATGGCCCTCCATTGAAAGATGTTAATTTCTTTGACACTACTGTCGATGTAGAAGGCTGACTGCAATGAATTACAGTTGGTTCTAATCTCTCCCAGCTCAGATCCAGAGAGGAATGGTTGACTATGGTAACAAGTTTAGAGTCTGTGCTCTCGGAAGATTCACAGCTTTTTCCATCTCATTTTCTGTCCCACTCTATCGGCATTGCACTCACACCACTCATTCCGGATCTCCATCCATGGCCAAAGCCTGGCCCATCCTGCAGCAGCCCTGGCTCCAATAATCCACAAGGAGCAATCAGTATCGTGCCATCATGAGGCAACCCACCAGAGGAAACTCTCCACTGGTGTTGAGTCACTCCGGTGCCTGTTCTGATCTCTAACATATGCAGGACACCACCTACTAAGTCCCCTACTGAGGACAGTAATTGCTTAATTGTGGAGCCAGCATGAATTTACTGTCCCTCTGGAGGGCACTACCATTTCCATCCAACGCCAGTTCCCATAACTTTGCTGCTATCAGTGGCCCCGACAGAACCAAACTAACTGCACTGACATGGACAGATAATAGAAAACTAAAGTCACCATGAGAGCGGGGCATGAAGGGCCGCAGAATTAGAGATGTTTTATGCTGCGCGATGAGGATGAGGATAATGAAGATAAAGGGCTGTATCCTGTGCATGCTTCTGTAATACATCCCAGATCAGCCAGGCCCAAGAGATACAGATGCCTGCAGTGTTGGTAAAAAAAATTTGACAATACTCAGAAACATATCATTAAATGGATAAAACTGACTGTGACATCCCAGTCTTCCCAGCTGAGCCCTTAGCAAACTCAACTCTGGATAGAAGCCTGTCAGGGTTGAAAAAAAATCCACAAATAAATGTCCTGGTGGGAATTGAACCCACGGCCCTCCCAGCTGGGATTCTGTGATGCTGACCACTTTTCCATGGTGGATGGTCACAATTTCAGTCTTCACATGACTGTTAAAAGAGTCCCTAAAGGGAGATCTGACTTCAGTTGTAATGAATTTATACGTGATTCTTGCTGAAACAGTCAAAAATCTTGCTCATTTATTTATTATTTTTTAAATAAAATGTTTGAGAACCCTGATACAGCATTACTATTTAAGCTGTTTGGAGTACCCTACAAACAAAGTTATGAACAGCAAACAGGAAATGACATGAACCCTGGACCTGTTTCAAACTTCCATCAACAGTGTGCATATGTTGTCAGGTAAATGAACATCATGTGGAACAACATTACAGTACATCTGCAGTGAATATAAAAACATGTCAGTTCGAACAATACTTACGCAAAACATTCATGATTTGATTATTGTTTTTTTTGACAGTGTGTGTGTGTGTGTGTGTGTGTGTGTGTGTGTGTGTGTGTGTGTGTGTGATACAGTTAGCATTTTTTGTTTGATTCACATTCATAGTAAATTTCATTTCTAGGCTGCATAATGTGGGAATTTGTATTAAAAAACTTGTATTCCTCCTTACCCCAACAAGGTTTCAAGCAAGATGCTTTGATCTGTGTGTGCGTGTGTGTGTGTGTGTGTGTGTGTGTGTGTGTGTGTGCGCACGTGCGTGTGTGTGTGCGTGTATGTTTGTGTGTGTATGTGTGCGTGTGTGTGTGTGTGTGTGTGTGTGTGTGTGTGTGTTGCCTTATATTCATATTTATATGTTAGTTTATAGTTCATCCCTGTTCCATACAAGCTGTAGTTATACCAGTGTATTCATGTTAGTGTGTACGAGAGATATGGATGAAGATATATGTCATTTTTGAATTCAATGCAAATATGTCTACTTGTTTGTCAAATTTCTGGCTTCAGACCTGACTCGTTAGCACTCAAGTTTCCAGAAAGTCTCAACAGCTGAGTCTTTCATGTGTGACTTGTTAGGAATTTTGTCTGTCGAGAGAAAACTAAAAACACACCGCAGACCAAAGGGCACAACCAATTAACAAGCATGTTTCAGTCTGTGCAACACATAAGGACTAAAGATGACGAAAGACCATTACAGCTAATTGACATTGGTGTAGAACTGAAATGGACTAAAGATAAGATTGCGTTGGTGATGGAGTGTCAGCCATGATATTGAAGTTGTCCTCACTGTGGTCTAGGATAAGGTTATGTGAGTGAATGATGATCATGACTTTGATTGAAGTGACCATCACAGTGTGCTAATAAACTGACCTCTATGTTCCAGTCATGGTCAGCTGGGCTTGGGGGACGTCAAAGGTGAGATTCCCAGTTGTCCATGATGGAAATTCGAAAGGATTAGGCTCTATGAATTACAGGTGTTATGTCATTCATTGTGTGGCTAGTTGAGGCATGTACACAAGAACATATCACATGTACAATACCTGACTGTATCTCACTCACCAGGTTGTTATACCAGTATTTGTGATCGTGTGGTTGAACTGATGCAGCCGTATCCAGTCAAATCTGTTATACCCATGATGATAGACATGCTGAAGTCAGGGTAAGCACAAATGAACTGATTGTCCATAAACCATGACTGGGTTAACCCAAGATTTGGTTCGCTGTGAACAATACTTCACTCCATCCATTTCCTCTTTGATGTACTGGACTGAGTGTGCACTTATCCACACACTCATACCTAAATGTGGGCGCGGTGCACGCACGCACACACACACCACACATGCACACGCACATATGTAGGCATGGGTGCGCCTGCACACACATGCACATAAACCGCAGACATTCACACACACATACACATACAAGTACGCACGCATGCATGTTTGCACTCACGCATGCACACACACACACATGCACACATGTAAACACTCGCAGGCACATTAACCTTAATAACATTCTACAAACATTTATCGGAATGCATTGAAATTTTCAGAAGTTAGTGGTGGGGTTCCATGAGAATTCCTGCCATTTCAGTGTTTCTGACGTATGAATATTTATGGGAAGAAACACAAATGATGTAGGATTTACGTATAAATGTATTAATCTCTATATGGAAAGGTTTTGTTTGATTGCACTGAAACCTGTGAAGAGCATGAATGTGTACTTGGACTTAGTTTGGACCTGTTGTTATATATTATCACTCATGAAATGTAGTATGTGGTCATATGTGTCAATGCAGATCGGAATGCACCAGGTGCGTGTCGGTCTTTGCGAAGTCAGAAGATCAAGTACATCACATGCGGAGAAGAGCACACAGCAGCTCTCACTCTGGTAGGACATGCAGTTGCGCTCTTGTCTAATACACAGATTTGTAATATATCTACTAGTCATGTATCATTCCAGTAAGATAAAGGCAAGATACAGAATTTGTCCAGCTGTTTATCAGTTGGAATAATTGTGGTAACAATGTACATACTTTAAAGGAGAACCATTTGAAAAAAAAAAGTTGGCTATGAGACTCAATCTTATGACCATTGGCACATGATTTGCACATACCATTTGTGGGTTCTGACCCTTCTCCACAGAGCAATGTTGTTAAGTTTAAGGCCATTTGGTACTTGTAAGCATACTTTTCAATCGTAGAGGGTGCAGGTAGCAAACTGCTCTATCACCTAAGTCATTTTCGATTGTTCTGTGAAAATCCAGAAGATTTAGTCATCTTCGATCATTCTGTAAAAATCCAGGAGATTTAGGTCATTTTGGATCATTCTGTAAAAATCCAGAAGATTTAGGCCATTTTGATCGTTCTGTGAAAATCCAGAAGATTTCAGTCATTTTTGATTGTTCTGTAAAAATCCAGAAGATTTAGGCCATTTTTTGATCATTCTGTGAAAATCCAGAAGATTTAGGTCATTTTCGATTGTTCTGTGAAAATCCAGACGAGTTTGGAATCTTTCAGCATTGCACAGTGGTGTGCAGATACTGAAGAACATGAACTGAACTACTTGGACCTGAACACATGTTCAGCCGTATTTGCTTGCATGGAGGACATGAGACGCACACAAAGATACCTTTCCATATGCATGATTTTACTGTCCAGGGAATACGTTATTCTGTTTTTTTTCTGTAATAGGAATCACATATGTAATGTGATTCATCTTGACGCATAATGCATTTTGTTCTTCTGTGGATAAATATCATGGTTTATGCCCACAGGAGGTGTGAAACATCTGACAGGAGGCAGATCATGCTCCCACATGCTGCCTGCTTAGTGTGGATAAGAAAATGTCATT
Organism: Conus betulinus; assembly: GCA_016801955.1. Classification (NCBI taxonomy): domain Eukaryota; kingdom Metazoa; phylum Mollusca; class Gastropoda; order Neogastropoda; family Conidae; genus Conus; species Conus betulinus. The sequence goes on along the minus strand of JADBJO010000536.1, from coordinate 156,393 downwards.
TGCCTGAGGCAGTGACCAGTCTGCATGGCTGCTTGTCCCCCAGGCTTGGTCATGCATGGTAGCTTTCACCTGACAATGCCCATGATACTAGGCCAGCTGAGTGTATACTGCATAACTTAATGCCGCTTTCTCTGTGTGCCGTAAAATGGACATGGGCGGAATGTGAGCGGAAGGTTTCTCTTTTTTTTTTTTTTTTTTTTTTTCCTTTTCTTTTTCTTTTTTTTTAAAAATGTTTTTAGTTATTGTACTCTGCACAAAAAATAAGACAGTAAGCAATTCAGTGCCTCTGCTCAACATTTTCGTGGTTTTTATGTTTGGTGTGACAGTCTGACGTATTCATAAGGAAGGTGGTTTAGTACTGGACGGCAATGTTTGTGTACCTTAGAAAGCAGAGCTTCAAATTTTAGGTGCATCCATCCCATCAGCACAAAATTTTGTTTAATTGATGGGTTGCACTTTGACCTGATATCAGGCTCTGGTGATCAGTCACTGTCGGTGTGGAACAGAGATGATGGTCTTGACAGAAAAATTTGAATCCTTTTAAGTGGTAGTGCGCTGCATTGTCTTTATCAGCGGACTGTGGTCATGAGTTCTTATTGCCCTGCCAGCATCAACTTTGGACAAATCGTCCAATTATTGGACAAATCCTTCATTTTCTTTAGAGGTGCATCTGTGCATGAGATTATTTGAACTGGGCCTGTTATTTTCAAAACTGATGCCCTATTTTCGTAAGCAGTGGGTTATTTTATCCCATGCACCTCAAAAACATCTGATGTGAAGGGTTGGTGAATTTTGTTCTCATCTAGTTTGTGCTGAAACATGAGAATGCAACAGCGTTTAGAATGGACCTGTGCATGTTTTGCAGGATGGGCGTATGTTCACATTTGGTGCAGGCTCATACGGCCAGCTGGGCCATGGTAACTGTGAGGATGTCATCGTGCCCCGACAGGTCATGGAGTTGTCGGGCAGCGAGGTCACACAGATCGCCTGCGGAAGGTGGGTTAAAGGTCACTAAAAGGGAGGGACGTCATCATGTCCTTGGATTTTCATATCATGTTCCTCTGGGGTATAAACAGCATAGACTGAAATGGAAAATCATGTAGAGGAAAAATGCAAAGGATGTGAATGTCTACAGAAATGTAATCCAAGGTCTGGAATTTGCTCTACTTTCCTGCGCAAGCTTTTGCTGTGTAACTCTGTGTGTGTGTGTGTGTGTGTGTGTGTGTGTGTGTGTGTGTGTGTATGTGAGTGCATGTGTGTGTGTTGCCAGTGTATTCATCATCTGTAGAACCACATTTGTGGATTAATCTGATTTGGAACAAATTGAATTTGTTATTTGTGCTATCTCCTTTTTTTTTTTTTTTTTTTTGTGTGTGATCCAAATAAGATTGTATAGTACAACATAATGGAAAATAAAAGAAAAAAAAAAAACAAAAAAAAACAGCACAAATGGTAGAGAAAAAACAGACACATCAAACATAGTGATAATACCATTTTACATTTTGAGCTATCTGCTTCTTTGTTCAGATTTTTGTGACGGTGGTTCTTGCAAGTTATTTGAAAGCTGCTGTTTTTCATTTACATTCTTCAGAAGAGTTAAGTGTGTTTCATGCGTTTCCGGACACTACTTTCAGAATTGTCATTCGTCGACCCTTTTGTTATTTCAAATAATGAAACTCGGAATAGTCTTCTTTTAACCATGTACTGTTTCTGGGTGTCACTCTTATAACTGTCATCTGTCAACTGTGCCTTCCAGGTGTCGCATTTAAAACTGTTGTGTATTCAACCGTTTTCAGGCGTCATACCCTGGCTCATGTCACCAATTCCGGGCGGCTGTATGCCTTTGGTCTAGGAGGCAGCGGGCAGCTGGGGCTGGACTCTTTTTCGAACAAGAACGTGCCATTCCGTGTCCAGGGCCCCTTTGTCTCCGACAGCCAGGCAGCAGAGTCTGCAGCCGCCATGATCGTTGACGAGGAGGGACAGCCCCTGGTGGTGCAGAAGGTCTTCACAGGGGGAGACCACTGCTTCCTCATCTACAGACCAACTAATGTAAGATGGGAGTCCACTGAGATCGGTCAGGGGAAGGGAGAAATGGAGGGGTGGGGTGCATTTGTGTATGGTTAACCGAGAAAAACGGTGCATAGGTGGTAAAAATGGTATCTGGGTGTGTTACGGGGCAGGGGGTTTGTTGTTGCAGGAAGGGTTACTGGGTAGTATTGGTGTGATGGAACATGAATTTCCATGAAAAACTAGCCTCGGTTGGACAGTTTCTTTATTCTCATACTCGGGAAGATCTACTGGATGGTATTATTGGTGTGATGGAATACAAATTTTCAGATAAACTTATCTCAGTTGGACAATTTCTTTATTCTCATACTCAGGAGAGTGGCTGAAAGGTATTATTGGTGATGATGGAATATGAATTTTCATAATAAACTTATATCAGTTGGACACAATTTCTTTATTTTCATACTCATCGGTTCACACAAATGTCAGATATAGAAAAAATAGAGTTAAAACCACAGGCTTACCATGCAAATTCCTTGAGTATGTGTATATCTGACACTCTGGATCAACTTATAAAAGGGCAGTGTTTGCTTAACACCAATGAAACATAAAAGTAGGAGCATGAATTGCCTCCCCTTGACCAGAGGAAACTTCTCTAAGTAAAGCCAAAATATGATCACTCCCCCTTTATGAATAATAGAAACCTGTGTTTCCTTTGTCCATTCAAATTTTAAAGAACACTTACAGGAATCAAGAAAGGAAATGGACATGAATTGGCCAGCATGTGAGACTGAGATGAGTGTGTTGGTGACTGAGCTACTGTGACTGATTAAACAGTCTAACGCTGTGAGGCCATCGGGCACGTTTTCCAGACAAAATGTCTCAGGTAGTCTGGGGTTTCCAACCACTTGCTCTGCTCTGGCAGTGCTCTCACAGACTGCAGTGCTGGTGTAAACGTTCTGGAGTTCATGACCATGAATATCCACTGCTGGGGATTACTGCCTTTGGCCAAAGGCCTATGTCTGCCATATTACTTATTGAATCCAGGAATCTACAGTCTTGAAGACAGTGTCAGTGTTTCTCTGGCTATTCCTCAGATGAAAGGCCTCAGCAGACATTGACTTAAAGCACTTCCTGAAACTGAGGAAAGAGAAGAGCATCCCAGCTGGTTGTGCTGCCATCTGACCCAGTTGTGTGAGGGGACATAGGCAACAGAAGGGGAATTCCATACTAGCATTCCAGTCAAGGATGAAGAGTAGATAGGAGAGTCTGACACACAGGCAGCTGAACATCTCGGTCGGAGGAGCTGTGGAATCCAGTGTCATGCAAAATTCATTGAAGAGGAGATAGATGGAGATGGTTGTGGAAGTGAGATCCAATACACCGGAGATCAGACCCATCATCCTTTGCACCTCTCCGGAGAGGAGAGCATACCAGAGGTGCAATCTGGGATGAGGAAGGAAGACAAATGAATGTCACTGTCTGGGTGCTTACACTTGTGTGTGTGCAGGCTGCATGCAAGCAAGTTTTGCAGTGTCAAGATTGCCTGGGAGTGGCTTTTTCCAATCAGAGAAGTGATCCCCATTGATGAAATGCATACAGTAGTACCATCGATGCTGCTGTGATTTAACGCAATGCAATGTAGAGAAGGAGAAAATTAGATATGTATGCAATCCACTCACAGTGGCCATGCAGATGGATACATAAGGGTATGTATGTTGTTTGTTTTTTTCCCTATGCAGTGACAGCGCTGCATCCCCAGCCTCACAGGAGTCCAACAAGAACTGTCACCCTACGACAGGGAATGTGGCCCAGTGCAGTGGACCAGACAGAGAAGATGTGTGAAATGGTGACATCGCTGAGGCTGACAGCGGGCATTGCCCACAGTCCTGAACTACCTATTGAGCGTGGCTAAATGAGCCTCTTTTCCAGCCCTGTCTCGCGTCATGTACATACTCGTTTCTGTTCCAATAATGAGGCGTCACTGTGCGAACTAATCCATATGGGCCACACACCATCTGCTAAGCCACATTGAGCAGATGTTATAGCTGAAGAAATGATTCAGTGAATCAGCACTCCTGAATCAACATGACATGAAAGTGACTATAAATCTTGTTTGATACAGAAGGCAAAAAAGATGTGATTTGACATGTTTCATTTGTTTTAATTCATCAGTGCTTTGTGAAGACAGTCCCCCCCCCCCCCCCCTGTCTAAGTTATAGATGCATTCTTAAGAAGCACCAAACCATGTTTTGTTTTCAGGTCAGTGGTGAGGTGTGTGACCACAGAGTTCCCTGCCCTTCCTCACAGATTTTACAGTTGACTTCAGAGCGGTTGTCAATCATTGAGCAGCTCAAGTCTGCTGATTCTCCCCCTGTTGAACTGTCCGAGTAAGTCATTGACTGGTGTCTTGGGAATTTAGAGTTCATTTCTTCACACACTCAAGCACACGGTCATATGATGAACAGTATTCTCCTTGTACTCTGCTTGTATTACTACTTTTAACCCACAAACTGCTTAATAATATTAGGTGTGATTCCTGAGTTTTACAAGGATATCCATTTCATTTCAAACTAATGTCCTTCAAATTCGATTTCATATTAGGTACATTTATATGTATTTTATTTGTTTACTTCTGGTTTATTTACTTTTGATAAGCGTTCTTTTGAACATGTTGATCGTGAATCAGTTGAAGCTTTTGTGTGTGTGCACTGCCACACCCCAAGAGGGACAAAAGAATTACACATTTTTAACGTGGAATCAAATCTTTAGTATCAAGCAGAACGCTTTCTTTGCTTCTCCTCTTGGGCCAGTCCAGAGCTAATCTATATTTTTCCATAGTTTCATTTATTTCAAACTATCAATATTGTGACTGGATGTTTCTGGACTGATCATCTCTGAAGCATTTTCCGCTCAGTTGGAAACCAATTCTTGATTGCTGCTTTGTTTCAGTTCATTATCACTCGCACACACACACACACACACACACACACACACACACACACACACACACACACACACACACACACATATGATCACAGCATATTTTCAGATTGAAATTTTGCTTCTCAGAAGGTGCTATTGTGAGCTGTAAACTAAATGATTTAGTTTGTGGTACTACTGAACATTTGAATAATATTTTTCATTTTATTCTGATAGGACAAATGTTTAAAGGCAGGGAACAAAATGGACAACAAAGTATCATTTGACTGACATTGTGTAAAAATGGTTTCACCATGACCTGAAAGTTGACAGCAAATGATCAATCTGGATTGTCATTAATCAGAATGATGTACTACTACAGTACTACAACTGTCATTTTTTACTCAATTATATAATGAAATGAGGTTATAATCACATTGTTTCAGTTATCCTTGTGCGTGTACGTCTGTGTGTGTGTGTGTGTGTGTGCACATGTGCATGTGTGGTGCTTGTGTATGTGCAGGTACATGTGTGTGTGTGTGTTTGCATGTGTGCCTATGGTAAGCTTTCAAGTTTTTATTTTCTTGATTTCTTGGCAAACAAGAGCTTTGGTGGTGGAACAATAAGTATTCATAAGACCTTTCCTAGCATGCACAAAAATTTCACCAGTGAAAGTCTTAAATCTGTGATTAATGTTTACAGTGATTTTTCTGTTTGTGACAAAGAACATTTACTTTCTTTAATTGGAGAAAGTAACATTTTTCGCTTTATGCCATTATAAAAGGTTGACTTAATGATTTTTCTCAAATTAACTAGTCCTAAAAACGCCGTATCTGTATTCGCATATAACATCACCATTTTATCAGGATTCCTCCACCCCTAGCCCCCTCCCCCCCCCCCCCCCCCCCCCCCCAAAAAACTTAAAAAAATGGGGAGAGCAGAGAGCTAACCTTGCTTCCATACCCATTTAGGCAGGAACAATTATTGGTTCAGTGATGAAGCAATCTCTGAGCCAATCAAAATGCAAAATTTTGGTGCTGGCAGTAAAAATGTACAAAAAATGTACATAGCACATGTGAGTTGGAATAGGCAAACTGCCTTTCCCTGCTTATAGCATCACATAAGATTATAGGTATTGGCTGGGGCCGGAATAGCCTAATGGTAGAGCGCCGGACTCGTAATCTTGGGTTTGCGGGTTTGGTTCTGACTCTCATTTCCCATACGTCCTTCGAATGAGCTATAAACCGAGGTTCCGTGTGTTCTGACTCTTGCACACATGTAAAATCCCATACAGTCCTTCGAAAAACTATAACCGAGGTTCCGTGTGTGAACCACACGCATAACATCTTGCACACATGTAAATCCCCATCACAACTTTTCGGAAGAGAAGGTCAGTTTGGCCGTTGGTGTGGATGACACGTTACACATAGCATGCACCTTGCTCGAAGAAGTTGGAGTGGAGTATGGCTGCCTTAATGGCGGTTGGAATGGCTGCCTTAATGGCGGGATAAAAATCAGTCGTACACACAAAATTCCACACCCTTTGTTGGGTAGATGGGATTAATTCATGCCTGTCTATACAGGGAGTGTCCGCAGGAGTATCAGCCTGCGTACACTGAAAAAAAATAGGTATTGGCCAGAGTTGAGGAGAAAGTTGATGTATCACTGATCTTGTCAAACGTGGTGTCACTTTGGACATTAGCAGATTTGTTATGACAAGAGAGGAAACAGAGCAGCTGATCAACTGGAAGATTGATAGTAGAAAAAGTAAAAACAGTGTTTTGTTGTTTGTGTTTAAATTGAGTTTCTTCTAAGAGGTAGATTTTTTGTGTTTTTTTAGTGTGTTTTGCTGTTTTCTTACAGCGAAATTTCCAAAATCTTCTCTCATTCAGCGTGTCTCAATGGCTCATTCCTTCTTCGGTAAGTTTAGTGTGTGTGTGTGTGTTGTGTTGTGTGTGTGTGTGTGTGTGTGTGTGTGTGTGTGTGTGTGTGTGTGTGTGTGTGTGTGTGTGTGTGTGTGTGTGTGTGTGTGTGTTCTACTATGAAGAAGTTTTGTCTTCCAACAATTAGAGGTACAAGAAGAAAAAATGGTAGAAGAATAATTTTGGTTTTGTTTTGTTTACTAACCCCCCCCCCCCCCCCCCCCCCCCATCCCCCATACCCCTCTCCCTCATCCCTGTTTTGTTTTGATTTGTAGTTTTGCTATCATATACACACCACCACCACCATCACCCCCACTTCTCTCACCCCTCCCAGTTCTCCCACCCTCATCATTTTTTTTCTTCCTTGTTTCCTCACATCCACTTTTTCCTCATTCTGTCGTGCAACACTCCCATCTCGTTTGCTCTCATCCTAATCACTCTTTCAGTCTGTCTCTCTGTATCTGTCTATAAGTCTGTCTATCCTAATCACTCTTTCAGTCTGTCTATCCAACTGTCTATCAATCTGTCTGTCTATTCATTTATCTGTTTGTCTATTTATGCATCTGTATGTCAGTCTGACCCTCTGCCCACCTGTTTGTCTGCTTATCTATCAATTATGTGTGGGTTTCTTTCCCTCCGTCATGTCTCCCTGCCTCATCGCTGCTTGAAGTGAACATGTTTGATAATTAGGATACCTAAATCGAGTAAGAAAAGGGAGTGGGATCTGGCCCCTTACGATGCTCCTTGTGCGACTTATCACACTGTCGTTTTCAGGTAAATCCAAAATTCTTTTCCTACTTTCGAATCATGGTCCAGTTTTGCCAGTTAGCATTCAGATTCTTTTGGACTGGTCTGTGGAGGGTTGAGAAAGAGCCTGACTAACAGGGAAAAGGGATCGTTGAGAGATGGCACTGTTTCATAACGAGGAAGACCACCTTGTGCAAGATGGCAGGCACCTTGACGAGGAATGTGTGGAACCTGTTGAACCTAAGTCCTAACTAGGTTAGCAGACGTGTAGCGGGGAGTTTCAGAACGATAGCCTGAAGGCCCTTCTGGACCCCATCTGAGATGAGGTTCTTTCTGTTTTGGGAGAGCTTCCTCTTACCCCGTATCCTGGAATAATCTGTATTTCATCTCTGGATTAGCATTGCCTTTGAGCCCTTCTGCAGGAACATTCCAGACAGGTATTGTGCTAGACAGGGGGTGCTTACTGAAGGAGAATTATATTCCTGGGTTTGAACAGAGTTGGAGGGATACCGGCTGAAGGAAAGCTTAAGCTTTGGAAGAGGAATTTAAGGCATTTCGTCTGCAAAAAAAGATGGAGATTCTGTGGGTTAGGAGCTTCCGTTAACTTTTGAACCACTTTAACCAGGGTATGTTTGAAAGAGGGGAGGACTATGAATTGGTTGCTTGCTATTGCTCTGAGGTCATCAGGAAGGTTAGACTCCTGAGGCATGTCCCTCAGAAGCATAGAAGAATGTGTGGAAGCGCACAGAGTAGACATTAGAGGAGTAGTGTGTACTCAAGGGAGACCAAGCAGAATAACAGAGAATATAGAGTGCATACTGAGGGACAGGATTAAGTTTCCTTTTCTGTCTTCCTCCTTTCTCCCCCCCCCCCCCCCCCCCCCCTCTCTCTCTCTCTCTCTCTCTCTCTCTCTGTTTCTTTTTTTTTTTTTTTCTAATTTTGATCTTTGGACATCCTACATAATAGGAATGCATTCATATCAGGTATGAATTTAGTATAGGTATGAAAATTAAAATCTCTTTCTGTTGTTTTGTGTTATGGTTGCCTTCCTGTGTCGAGTTCCTATTGGTAGTGTGTGTGTGATTGAACTTGTGGTGTCTGTGATTATGTGTGTGTCCATGTGTGTGGACATGTGTATGTGCACACATGCGTGTATGTGTGTGTATGCATATCTTTATGCATTTGCACTTGTGTGTGTGTGTACGTGTGTACGTGTATGTGTGTGTGTGTTTTTTTACAGAAATGAGGAGCACTGCCCCAGCAGCAGCAAAAAAATCACGGGGTGGACATGGACCGGGTTCGAGAGTCCTTCGGTCGTCTGGAAAAGGCACCAACGTCATCATCAAACAAAAAGTAAGCCACTAGAAAGTAATTAGTGTTGTCATCAAACAAAGTAAAGCACTAAAAAGAAACCAGTGTTATCATCAAATGGAAATAAAACATTAGGGGGTGGAGGGAGCAACCAGTGTCTTCATCAAATAGAAAGTAGAGCACCAGAAGGCAACCAGTGTCTTCATCAAACAGAAAGTAAAGCACCAGAAAGCAACCAGTGTCTTCATCAAACAGAAAGTAAAGCGCCAGAAGGCAGCCAGTGTCCTCATCAAACAGAAAGTAAGCGCCCAAAAGGCAGCCAGAGTCTTCTTCAGATAGAAAGTAAAGCACTAGAAGGCAGCCAGTGTCTTCATCAAATAGAAAGTAAAGCACTAGAAGGCAGCCAGTGTCCTCACGAGATAGAAAGTAAAGCACTAGAAGGCAGCCAGTGTCCTCATCAGATGGAAAGTAAAGCACCAGAAGGCAGCCAGTGTCCTCATCAGATAGAAGGTAAAGCACCAGAAGGCAGCCAGTGTCCTCATCAGATAGAAGGTAAAGCACCAGAAGGCAGCCAGTGTCCTCATCAGATGGAAAGTAAAGCACCAGAAGGCAGCCAGTGTCCTCACGAGATAGAAAGTAAAGCACCAGAAGGCAGCCAGTGTCCTCATCAGATAGAAGGTAAAGCACCAGAAGGCAGCCAGTGTCCTCATCAAACAGAAAGTAAAGCACCAGAAGGCAGCCAGTGTCCTCATCAAACAGAAAGTAAAGCACCAGAAGGCAGCCAGTGTCCTCATCAAACAGAAAGTAAAGCACCAGAAAGCAGCCAGTGTCCTCATCAGATGGAAAGTAAAGCACCAGAAGGCAGCCAGTGTCCTCACGAGATAGAAAGTAAAGCACCAGAAGGCAGCCAGTGTCCTCATCATCAGATAGAAGGTAAAGCACCAGAAGCAGCCAGTGTCCTCATCAAACAGAAAGTAAAGCACCAGAAGGCAGCCAGTGTCCTCATCAAACAGAAGTAAAGCACCAGAAGGCAGCCAGTGTCCTCATCAAACAGAAAGTAAAGCACCAGAAAGCAGCCAGTGTCCTCATCAGATAGAAGGTAAAGCACCAGAAGGCAGCCAGTGTCCTCATCAAACAGAAAGTAAAGCACCAGAAGGCAGCCAGTGTCCTCATCAAACAGAAAGTAAAGCACCAGAAGGCAGCCAGTGTCCTCATCAAACAGAAAGTAAAGCACCAGAAGGCAGCCAGTGTCCTCATCAAACAGAAAGTAAAGCGCCAGAAGGCCAGCCAGTGTCCTCATCAAACAAAGTTAAGCGCTAGAAGGCAACCAGTGTCCTCATCAAACAGAAAGTAAAGCACCAGAAGGCAGCCAGAGTCTTCTTCAGATAGAAAGTAAAGCACTGGAAGGCAACCAGTGTCCTCATCAAATAGAAAGTAAAGCACTAGAAGGCAGCAGTGTCCTCACCAGATAGAAAGTAAAGGACCAGAAGGCAGCCAGTGTCCTCATCAGATTGAAAGTAAAGCTTCAGAAGGCAGCCAGTGTCCTCATCAAACAGAAAGTAAAGCGCCAGAAGGCACCAGTGTCCTCATCAACAGAAAGTAAAGCACCAGAAGGCAGCCAGTGTCCTCATCAAACAGTAAGTAAAAGACCAGAAGGCAGCCAGTGTCCTCATCAAACAAAGTTAAGTGCTGGAAAGCGACCAGTGTCCTCATCAAACAGAAAGTAAAGCACCAGAAGGCAGCCAGAGTCCTCATCAAATATAAAGTAAAGCACTTGAAGGCAGCCAGTGTCCTCATCAGATAGAAAGTAAAGCACTAGAAGACAACCAGTGTCCTCATCAAATAGAAAGTAAAGCACTAGAAGACAACCAGTGTCCTCATCAAGTAGAAAGTAAAGCACTAGAAGGCAACCAGTGTCCTCATCAGATAGAAAGTAAAGCACTAGAAGGCAACCAGTGTCCTCATCAGATAGAAAGTAAAGCACTAGAAGGCAGCCAATGTCCTCATCAAATAAAATAAAGAACTTGAAACAACCTGTCATCATCAGAAGAAAGTGTTACACTAGGAGGCAATCAATATCATCATCAAACTGGTTGTAAACCACTACTAGAAAGCAACGAACATCATCATCATCATCATGGCAAAACGAAAACTAGTGACAATGACCATTAACAGTGTACAAGAAAACGAGTGGGGCAGGTAAATGTGTTTGTTTGTTCTAAAACTATTGCCTATGAAACACAGAGAAAATAGAAACTCTGAAGATGCACTGATCATCCAGAACACATGAGAATTCACAGGCGAGTTCCAGTTTTTTGTACCTCTTGCAAAATTAAGTTAATGTTACTTGAAAAATCGAAGAAAAATCATTGTCATTTTAAAAAAAAATTCATGAGCTAGATTTTCTTGTTCTGGATGTTTTTGATTATTTGGTCAAGTTATTCACATTAGTCAGTATGTGTGTGAAAATCTCCCCCTTTTGTATTTTGTTTCATTTCTATACATTTAAACTTTTTTTTTTTTTAAGAGGTTGTCAAAAAGACCAGATGCTTCTTTGTGGATGATACAGCTAGTGTATATTATAGATATACTTTTCAGCGTAAAAGTAACTCACAAAAATATACTGTAAATATTTAAATGCAGGAAAGGGCAACCAAGTAGCTTAAACATTTTTTTTAAAGATTCATTTCAGCTTGGATTCTTCACCCTCCGAAACCTCTCAAAAGGGGCACTGTCCATGCACTGTGGTGGGACTTAAACAGCTCCTGTACCTTTGCCTCTTTTCAGCCAGATAACTTTTTAGAAACTTCACCCATGGGGGAACAGAATATGCTTAGAGCACTGGACAGCATAGGAAGGAGATCACCGCAGAACCAGCCTTTTTTTTTCCCAGTAATGTTGGTCACTTACTGGAAATGTTTGCCTGCTGACTTGTGTGTGACAGATATGCAACAGTTTAGAAACCATGGTGAGGGTATCGCGGACGCCCTGTGACATTGAAGCCATGCGCGTGTTCCTGATATTGCCGGAGTGCCACCTGTTCAATGAGCCGAAGCGTTTTGCCACACTGCTGACGCATTTGGTCAGTCCATCCTCAACCTGAACGGGCCTTCGGCCAAGTTTCTGGGTCAGGACATAGGCTGGAGTGGTTTGTTTTGGTGGAATGAGTTCAGTGATGTTGACAGAGTACATGTGTGTGTGTGTGTGTGTGTGTGTGTGTGTGTGTGTGTGTGTGAGTGTGTGTGTGTGTGAGTGTGTGTGTGTGTGTGTGCACACGCGTGTGTGTGTGTGTGTGTGTGTGCGCGCGCACGTGTGTGTGTGTGTGTGTATGTATGTGTGTGTGCGTGACACAGTGTTATTTTGTGTACTTTCTCTTTTGTTGCCTCATACTCATTTGTGTATGCCAATAACTAGTGGGGCAAACAGCATTTTCTTGTTATTTATGTTGATGTAGTATTCATTGGTGATCAAATTGTGCAGTGTCATACCATACTGTTCAAATCAAATAGTGTCATGCACTGGTGCTTTGATGACAGCTAATTTTACATCACAGTTTTCAAGAAAAATTTGGGGTCTGGTTGGCTCCATGGGTAATAGGTCAGACTTGTTCCCGTGTCTGGGGTTCAATTCCCCCTCGTGTCAGCCAGGTCAGAAGCGATTTTTCTCTTCAGAGTGAACATTGGTGCTGACTTCAGTCCACCACTGCCCTTTGAGTTGACTTTAAACCGAGAGGGCCTATATTGTGTGAATGCATGTGCATGCATGAAAAAAATCTTGCTTGCATGTAAAATCCCATTCCACCTTTTGAGAAGAGCAGGCCTTTATATGCTGGTGGCATGGGTGACACAAATACAACAAATGCACACTGGCTTTGTGGTAAGACATCTTGATGCATCCTTGTTGGTGGGATTAAAAAGCGGTTGCATTTACAATAATGTCACCTGTGATGAGAGCCTTGGGAGTTCTAGCCAACAATTGAAAAAGGAAAAAAAAGTTAGTGCAGAAGTAGTGGTCAGTTGAAACGTGGGCAGGACCTAAGTAAGACGCATCAACTACAATGTCATCATGCAGCCACATTGTTCATTTCATGTTATCTGTTGCCCAGCCGACTGCTTAGCCTATACAAGGACGCAGTATAAAACCATCTAAAAAGAACAAAAAGCGAAAAAAGAAAGTGACATAATACTCAGGAAATGTGCCCTGTTGTCGTTAAGCAGTTGATAACAGATCCCTTCCACCTATTCTACACCCTCCCTGTTATGATCTTGACTCCTATGTCAGCAAATTTATGTCACTGCCTGCCTAAACTCCTGACTATGTTCTGTTCTGAAAGTTATCCCTGAAATCCCAACTTGGAGAGGGAAAAAATCCTGAATTTGTATCAGGTTTCTAACCGTACATGTTTAGGAGTTTTTTAAGTAAAAGGCACAACAAAAATGTTGGGGAATCTAGCCAGAATGACGTTTACCCGATAATGGCGGCCCTGTGTAATGGAGGATGTGTTTTTTCTGTGAGTGTAGAGTGCAAACAGTCTACAGCAAAAATGGTTTCATTTAAAAGCCAGGCTTTCCCTCTTGTCCCCAATCCTGAAGTTTGACCCCAGAAGATAGTTATGTGTTTTGTGTCAACACTGCATTGGTTGACTTCTTTATATTCTTTTTGGAGAAAGTTTAGTTCAAGGGGTAGAGATGGGTTGAGGTGTTCATCATACTTGCATATGTTTATTTTCTTTAATGTGATGGCCCGTTTCATCATTTTCCAAGGCTCCAGTACATAGTTCATCCTCTTTGCCTTTTCCCATCATCATTCCATCTTACATGAACAGCATGAAGGTCATTCAAAGAATGTTGTGATGTTGTACAGGACAGTGGTGGAGCAAGCTGAAACCATCCTGCTTTAACCGCCTTGTTAAGGTGAGTGTGTCCAGTGGAAGTCTTGTAACACCCCTTGTTAAGACAAGTGTGTCAAAATGATGTGTGTTATAGCACACTGTGTTTTAACTGGCCACACCAGAAGGAAATCAAAATGTGCATGACGAAGCATGCTGGGAACGTTTTATATAACTCCACTCTTGTCAGTCAGCAGCTATTGAAATGGCTGAAACAGTGGGAAGTAAATTCACTTTCATTGTTCATTTGGACACATGTAATGATTGTTAAGAGACCTACAGGAACAAAGGGAGACATACAGGACTCTCATGCTGACATCTACCTCCATATCTGTCCTGTGTAGGAAGTGACGAAGAGAAGCAGAGCTCCCTTAAGGTCTTGTGTTCTCTGTGATGAGGGAGGGGGAGCTTTGTGGACCAGCCATGTTTGCTGCCCCCCCCCCCCCCCCCCCCCCCCCCCCCCCGGTGAACAGAAGCATTGATCTTGGGCTCTGTCCATTACATATTGTCTTCAGAAGTGCTGGGCCTCAAATGCTTCAAACTTTTCTCCCCCATATCCACTGTGAGGGTCCAGCTCTCACACAGGTGTAGGAAGCGAGGTGACCAGAGCTTTGTGGCGCTTGACCTTGGTGGGGAGGTTGCACATAGTGGTCTTCCATACCCTGGTCAAATATGTCAATGCTGACAAGGAAAAGGGAGTCTGATCTTGACCACTATTGCTGAGGGCAAGGTACATGATGGCCTGGGACTATTCATGGTGATATTTGTGTGGTTGGTGTTTGTGCTGTTACCCATCGCTGTGTGCTTGTCAGACCTCTTCTCCATCCCAAACTCCCATCTCCATCCGAATACACTCTCACCTATTCAGTAAGCCTGCAAGTTAACTCCTATGAATTCATCACTGCTGCTGCTCTAGTAGGTCTCTGTCACCTGCAAGTAGAAGGCTGGACATGGTTTTCCCCCTCACTGTAATGGTAGAAATGAATGGATACAAAGTTTCCCTCATGTTTTTCTTGAGGAAGAGGTTCAAGAGAATCGACAAGCCTGAAGCCTTGGTGAACACTGACAGTGCTAGGGGAAAAGTCACTGGCGTCTTTGTCCACGATGATGGAGCTGTTTGTACAGTTGTATTGAACCTCACGGAGCTTTAACTTCTCAATGTTCTTTATTTAGTCCTTTCTAATGTTGACATTTTTGAAGTCATGTCATTGGCTGTTTTGCCTTATTCTTGTCAAAGGCTTTCTTGAAATCGATAGAATCATAGACTAGGTCATGATGGTTTTGCTGATATTTCATGAATATCATCTTGTAGGTGAAAGTCTGGTTCTGATAAACATGATACACCTTTTTAAAATGGCCAGCTGATTCAGCCATTTCTTGATGTCTCTGTATACATGTTTTCAGTCCACATTTCTTTGTTGCTTTGAGGCTTCGAAGACACACACAGTCAGTTCAGAGATTGAAAGTAAACACAGCAATGTAGGTGGGTTTTTTTTTTTTTTAGGGAATGTGTTTTTTCAAATACATACACATATTATTGAAGAATGATATAAAAGATGTTAAGTAGCTACAAATATGTACCAATGTAACTTTTTCAGCACTGAAAAAACTAGTTTCTTTTTTACCATTGCAGATTTACAAGCAGTGTGTGGAATTTTTGATAGACTGTCCGACACCCAGAACGAAATGGAGGTATGTAGAACTGCAGTGTGACTTTCGGTGAGTCTGTGTGACAGGTTCACTTTCTTCATGCTGTCTTAACCCTTCAGCAACCTTACTCCCTTGCCATTCACCCCGTACTGCACAGCCAAAGCCACATACAGGATTGTCCTGTTGCAACCTCATCATCAGCACACAACAGGGAATTATTAATGGTTTATCCTATCACAGCAAAATGTAATAATTTGAGCACATTATCTTTAGGGGAGGCAATTTGTTACTTATGTTCTTACATGTAGTAATTTGGTCATTTATTGTTTTGTAGATAGCGTACAATGATGGTTCTTAGGTCTTCTGTGAAAAGAGCACCATCATCACTGTTGTTTCTGTGGATGATGTCAGAGTGTAGCTTTCTTAACCCTAATCCGTCATTGTGCACCATTCTTAGATTTTTTTTTTTATTTTTGTGCTGTTGGTGTTGATGTCTGGTACTGTGCTAAGTGTGTTAGATACATATGTGTGTGTGTGTGTGTGTGTGTGCGTGCGTGCGTGCGTGCGTGCGTGCGTGCGTGCGTGCGTGTGCGTGTGTGTGTGTACTGGTCAGTCCCTTAATTAAAAAAATTCTACTTTCTTTTATATGATCATTTCTACAACATCTGTTGTGTATTTTTTGTAATGTGTATGTGTTATAGACAAGTTGTTTGTGTGTGTGTGTGTGTTTACATAGTTGCTTTAACTTTGTGCTATTTAGCTATAATGTGTGTTTGTATACAGGTATCTATTTGTCGATGTGGCAGGTGTCTAATCGTGGTCATGCCTTGCATGTGGCCCTGGAGATACTGAAAAGGCTACATACAGTAAGTTCTTTTCTTTTGATCTGTTTGTGCGTGTGCATGTGTGTGTGTGTGTGTGTGTGTGTTGTGTGTGTGTGTGTGTGTTGTGTGTGTGTGTGTGTGTGTGTGTGCATGCGTGCATATGTGGGCATGCATACACTCACTTGACATTGTGCACATCCAGGCATTCGTGTCTATACACAAGCACAGAAACATCTATGCACATTCATTCGTGAAGGCACATGTGCACCACCACACACACACACGCACGCACGCACGCACGCACACGCATGCATGACACACATGCACACTCTCTCTCTCTCTCTCTCTCTCTCTCTCTCTCTCTCTCTCTCTCTCTCTCTCTCTCTCACTCTCTCTCTCTTCTCTCTCTCACACACACACACACACACACACACACACACACACACACACACGCGCGCACAGAAACTGAGTAGTAAAAACTACCAACACTCAATATGCATATTGCAAATTTGCTGTTTATTTACACAACCTTCATCAAGCATAAAACCATAAGCCTAATAAATGATGGCCTTACACACACACACACACACACACACACACACACACACACACACACACACACACACACACACACACACGCATATGCACACACACACACACACACGCACACACTTGCACATACATACCAAAATTAATGTGTATGCATAGGCATAGATCTAACATACACATAAATGCACTCATATACACATATGTAGGCACACACTTGTGAACACCTATGTACACACACACCACAAATGACCGCATGTGTGTCTGCGCACACACCTGCACATACAATTGTACACAAGTTGTTACCTTTGACAGGTGAATGAAGACCACCATCAGATCATACCCTACCACCGGTTCCACGTGCCGGACCTGAAGGACATTGTCAACATCCGCAACGACTACATCAGTTTGGGTACAACGCACACATCAGGGCACCAGCACAAACAGACGGGTATTCTGCTGCTACATGTATTAATGACTATTACTGGTTTAATCTTGTTTTTTATTTGTTTATTACTGCGTGTGCTGGAGGAGCCGACAAAGCAAAATATGTTGTCAGTCCTGTATTTATACATATGTGTGTGTGAGCAGTGTTGTGTGTCTACAGGATAACTTGAAATGATGAAGTGAATTTTTATTAAATGGTTTGGAGGATCACTGTCTCGGAGTGGCTTAATTTGGAAACATCTGGGTTTGAAATCTACATAACACAAAAAGAGCCATGTTTGAAGCTGTTTGTGGTTGCAAGGGATTGCAATGTTTTGTTACATGATACTGTTATTCTTCACCTTTTGTTGTTTTCTTTTCCCTTTTATTTTTCTTTTTGCTGATGGCAATGGCATGTATGTCATGGGATGGGAATAAGTTGTCAGTGTCTCAACATCACTTTTCATGACTTCAAACTAAACATTTCTAGGTGTGAAAATTTCTGCATGGTAAATGAGATTTCACTTTGCAGTCATTTCAAAGTTTTTGTTTGTTTGTTTGTTGCTGTTTTTTTACACTATGAACGAAATTTTATTTTGCAGTCATTTCAGTGGGGATTTTTTACTTTTGATTTTCTGATTCTAGTTCCTACTAGATTTAAACCTCCTCTTGATTTTTTAATCGAGTGTTAAATTTTAGCTTTTTTTTTTCTTTGCTCTCACAGTTTTCACTCATCTTGGTGCTTACATTTACAGCCATGCTCATGAGAATCATGTTGGAGTTCAGTGCCAGCATGGTAGAGGGTGTGTATGTAAATTTTGTGACCATCCATGATGAGATAATCAGTTGCTGCTGTCCTGACGAGTCATTTCTGTCATAGTCAGTTGGGTCTGTTCTGATTCAACAAGCATTCAGGATAAAAACCTGCTTTTTGCTCTCTTTCCTGATGACAACCAGTGCTTATTGGGCCACACATTTTGAGGATATACCTCACTTTGCTTCCCTCCTGATGATAATCAGTGCTTATTGGGCCACACACATCGACTCACTTTGCTTCTTCCTGATGATAATCAGTGCTTATTGGGCTACACGCATCGACTCACTTTGCTTCTTCCTGATGATAATCAGTGCTTATTGGGCCACACGCATCGACTCACTTTGCTTCTTCCTGATGATAATCAGTGCTTATTGGGCCACACACATCGACTCACTTTGTGTTTCCTCCAGATGATAATCAGTGCTTATTGGGCTACACGCATCGACTCACTTTGCTTCCTCCTGATGATAATCAGTGCTTATTGGGCCACACACATCGACTCACTTTGCTTCTTCCTGATGATAATCAGTGCTTATTGGGCCACACACATGGACTCACTTTTGTTTCCTCCAGATGATAATCAGTGCTTATTGGGCCACACACATCGACTCACTTTGCTTCTTCCTGATGATAATCAGTGCTTATTGGGCCACACACATCGACTCACTTTGTTTCCTCCAGATGATAATCAGTGCTTATTGGGCCACACACATCGACTCACTTTGCTTCTTCCTGATGATAATCAGTGCTTATTGGGCCACACACATGGACTCACTTTGTTTCCTCCAGATGATAATCAGTGCTTATTGGGCCACACACATCGACTCACTTTGCTTCCTCCTGATGGTAATCAGTGCTTATGGGGCCATGCACATCGACTCACTTTGCTTCCTCCTGATGGTAATCAGTGCTTATGGGACCACGCACATCGACTCACTTTGCTTCCTCCTGATGGTAATCAGTGCTTATGGGGCCACGCACATCGACTCACTTTGCTTCCTCCTGATGGTAATCAGTGCTTATTGGGCCACACACATCAACTCACTTTGCTTCCTCCTGCATGATAATCAGTGCTTATTGGGCCACACACATTGACTCACTTTGTTTCCTCCTGATGATAATCAGTGCTTATTGGGCCACACACATCGACTCACTTTGCTTCCTCCAGATGATGATCAGTGCTTATTGGGCCGCACACATCGACTCACTTTTCTTCCTCCTGATGATGATCAGTGCTTATTGGGCCGCACACATCGACTCACTTTTCTTCCTCCTGATGATGATCACAGTGCTTATTGGGCCGCACACATCGACTCACTTTTCTTCCTCCAGATGATGATCAGTGCTTATTGGGCCGCACACATCGACTCATTTTTCTTCCTCCTGATGATAATCAGTGCTTATTGGGCCACGCGCATCGACTCACTTTTTCTTCCTCCTGATGATGATCAGTGCTTATTGGGCCACACACATCGACTCACTTTGCTTCTTCCTGATGATAATCAGTGCTTATTGGGCCACACACATCGACTCACTTTGTTTCCTCCAGATGATAATCAGTGCTTATTGGGCCACACACATCGACTCACTTTGCTTCTTCCTGATGATAATCAGTGCTTATTGGGCCACACACATGGACTCACTTTGTTTCCTCCAGATGATAATCAGTGCTTATTGGGCCACACACATCGACTCACTTTGCTTCCTCCTGATGGTAATCAGTGCTTATGGGGCCACACATCGACTCACTTTTCTTCCTCCTGATGATGATCAGTGCTTATTGGGCCGCACACATCGACTCACTTTTCTTCCTCCTGATGATGATCAGTGCTTATTGGGCCGCACACATCGACTCACTTTTCTTCCTCCTGATGATGATCAGTGCTTATTGGGCCGCACACATCGACTCATTTTTCTTCCTCCTGATGATAATCAGTGCTTATTGGGCCACGCGCATCGACTCACTTTTTCTTCCTCCTGATGATGATCAGTGCTTATTGGGCCGCACACATTGACTCACTTTTCTTCCTCCAGATGATAATCAGTGCTTATTGGGCCACACACATTGACTCACTTTGCTTCCTCCTGATGGTAATCAGTGCTTATTGGGCCACACACATTGACTCACTTTGCTTCCTTCTGATAATGATCAGTGCTTATTGGGCCACACGCATTGACTCACTTGCTTTCCTTCTGATGATGATCAGTGCTTATTGGGCCACGCACATCGACTCACTTTGCTTCCTCCTGATGATGATCAGTGCTTATGGGCCCACACATTGAGAGACAAGAAGCACTTTGCTTCCTCTTGATTATAATCAGTACTCATTGGGCCACACTGTGTGAAAGACCTTTCATGACTTGACCTGCTTTTCTCCTTGCTGAAGACAATCATTGGTTATGGTGCCACAGATATTCAGAACATGACCTACTTTGCTCACCACTGATGAAAATTATTGTCTATTTGGCTACACATATACAAACAGGTTATAATCTATATTTTGCTCCTGATAGGACATGACCAGTTTCGGTCCTTATTGCAGACAATCACAGCTGAGTAGACCACACCGCGTGAAAGTGCACTCAAGACATAATCCGTTGAAAATGAGTGTCAGAATGCCTAGTGTCAGACTCTTCCTATCCTGGGTGTGGTCTGGCCTGGTAGAAGTGTGCTGGAGCCAGAAAATTCCCGGCATGATAATGGCTGGGACAGAAAGTAAACCTAAACTTTCCAGTTTTTCCATCTCCGACACTACAGCCATGCTTGGCAGCTGGTGTGTTTATTTATACCTTGACCATTGGCATTTATATTTTTGTTAAGAAAATGGAGTCTGAAATTTAGACGAATCTGTTCTTTCTCATATTCAACTTTGAATTCAAGAAGTCCACGCTGTAGCAGTTTGTGTGTGTGTGTGTGTGTGTGTGTGTGTGTGTGTGTGTGTGTGTGTGTGTGTGTGTGTGTGTGCATGTGCGTGTGTGTGTGTGCGTGTGTGTGTGTTTTTACAGGGATTCACTTCTGCAGCTATCCCTTCATGTTTGATGCAGGCACAAAGAGCATCTTGCTGCAGACTGATGCCCAGTTACAGATGAGGGTAGGTGAATCACTACAAGTCCATCAGTTGTCTCCTGTGCTCTGCAGTTGAATTACAGCACATCATGTCATTTTTTTCCACTACAGGTCTGATCTTTACAAACCCACTGTTGATAATCATCTATTCAGATAGACCCAAATCTCTCCTCAGTGGTGTCAGTGGCAGTCAGCCTGATACAGGCAGTGTCTTATTTTGATTTCTTACCCAAGACCAGATAAAAGATGCAGTGAAAGTCCCAGAGGCAGACGAAGAAAGTTATGGATGAGTTTGAAGGACTTGGGCGGTTGCAGCCCCCTTCTCCATTGCCCAGGTGTCCATCTCAGCACCTGTGCCTCCAGGGTCACTGGAAAACAATGGTGATAACTTTGGTGAATCAGAGCAGATCAGGACATGACCTGAAATAGGCTAGACATAGTTGGTGTGTTTTTAGGCTGGTCATAGTTGGTGAATTGCTGTAAAAGCCCCATTCATTGTTTATGTATATTACCATTATCCGTGAAATGGGGATGTGAAATCCATAGCCTTGTGCCAGAGTTAAACTACTGCACCCTGCCCTACACTGCAACAAACCAAAAAATTGTAATAGTGGCAGAAGACAGAATTTCGTTCTAATTCACAGGCAAGGTTATGTCCCAAGGGAAGTTACACAGACTGTTAACTTGACCATGTTACTGTACATACATCTCTTCCGTAGATTGAAAAAAGTGCTCTTTGATAGTGTTGTTTTTGAGATGGCAGAATAAAGGGAGTTCTCAAGTTTAGAAGCATACGAACTTGTGCAAGACGAAGGAGAGCAGAGATTTGGGGTCATATACTATACCATGTCAGATCATAGCATTCAACAGCAGTCAGTCAGCTCTGCCAGGCCGAAATTTTTTGTGGCAAATGCAGTCATAAGACAGTCACGTGATGCCCACCCTACTTCCGATGCCAGTGTTCACATCCCGTACCTCATTCACCTTCGGCCTGTCGCCCAAGCAAGATAAGTCTTGTGCTCTGTCTCGCCTATACTTCTGCCTTTGTGTAAAGATTGCTTGTGTTTTGCATTCTTGACCTGTTCAGTTGTGGCTTGCGCTAAACCCTTAGTACAGTTGCCATGTGAGGCTCTTGGTGGGCTAGCATTTCTAGCAGTTTATCAATTTTCATGATCGTTGCGATCCTTGGTACTTTTTTCGATCGGCGTTTTACTCTCACGTTGTCGTTCCCTCTCGCGAGTTTGTTTTCAGTGCTAGTTCCATCGGCACGGTCTCAAGTTACCTTGTGCCATTCGGTAACTCATTCTTCCTCTTCTCTACAGCCTTTCTGCACATTGGGTATTGCTCCACGCGCCGGTATTCCGTTCGACGGTCGAACACTTGCCAGTCCTCGACCGCCATCTTTCTTCCACGACAGTCGTCGGTTTTCCACCATTTTGCCTCTCCTCGTACTAAGTTCATCGTACTCCACGTGGTTTAGCCCTCAAAATTTTCTTGTGCTAATACACACGGGGTTCATTTGTGTAATAAACTCATCGTTCTAACACACGCGGATCGGGATTGCGATCACGCAGCATTACTCAGCACTTCTCGGTGACGGTGCTGTGTACGGGTGATTGAGTTTTCATACAATTTCTTGATTCCCTGGCACATCACACGAGTGATTTATCTCGCTCAGCTACCCCATTGCTGTTTATATATATACCATTCCGCACAGCCGATCAAGTTTAATTAACTCCCTCTTGATCGACCATTGTGTCTCCCCTTGCGGTTGTGTGCTCCGGATTTGCTCTGCACCATTGTCCAACATGGTGAAGGACACCGACGGGTCGAGCCACTTCGCTATCCAGAAGTCGCTCACATTCCCGGAGAACCCCGCAGGTCGATTCCAATCCAGAGCAAACCATTCTTACTACGGAAGAACAGACAGCCGAGGTAGATGGAGATGACCTTTCTGCGGAGGGGACGCGTGACCATTCCTCCTCTACCCGACCGCCGATGCACGATCACTGAGTCCGAAAGCAACAAGGCAAGCGGCCGCCATTAATAAATGTCTTTCTTTTGACCTGCCAGAAATATCTAAGGGCAAGGCTCCCCTCAAAGGGCAAAGCCTAGTCAAATCTTCTCATCGAAATTCTCCTTCTCCATCGGCCAGCATGCCTTCTACCTTTCCCACACAAAGTGAGACCTCTTTCTATCATGCTGCGTCATGGGACCTTCGGCCCCCGGGGAACTTTGCCGAGACATGGACCAGCAGGGGTGATGGGTTTGGGCTGGAATCACCACCCGTCACCCGCCTTGATGAGCCGCGGGTCACTAGTTCTCCCCCCAACTTGACTTGCAATCTCATGACGATCTCCCCAACCGTACACAGGTGCAGCCAACACCCGTGCACGAGGAGCGTCCTGACTCCGGATGCAGTCTTAAGGTCGCGTCGTGGCGTGAACACGGTCGTGTCTATAATTCTGGGTGTATGGCCACGCCGGGTTTTTAACTCAGGCTGTGTCCATACACAAGGATGGTCGACCAACCCCAATCGACCGCCGCAGGTTCCCCTAAGGGTACAGGACGTTGGGGAGCTGACCTACTCGGCTCCCCACTTGGGCAACGTCCGCGGTCCCGTTCCTACGGGGGGGAGGATCAACCAGTGGGACCATGGGTAACCTGGCCTATATCCCTCTTGGGGGGGATGAAGCGGGGGGGGGGGGGACCATGATGCCGCAGCCAGTCCAACTCGCTCATAGGTGGGTAGGGGGTTCGCCTACCGTGTCCTCCTCCACAGCACCACTTACACTAAGGTCCTCGGAGGCCCACACCAAGTTCGTGTATGAGGATCTGCACACTTCTGGGCAGGTACGACAGACCACGGTGTCTTGATACCCCCCCCCCCCCCCCCCCCCCCCCAGTGTTTCAGGTTACCCAGGTCTCCGGGGACATTCTGCACATACCCCAGGGCCGCCACAGCCCGCCTACCTCCCCGGGGACCAGTGGCTCTATGCCCCCGAGAGAGACCAGTGGCTTAACCCCCACACCCAACAAGAACAGCTCCATGGTTGAATGTGGCACCCAGCCTCATCCACCTGGGTCGACCTCGGTCTACCATCTCAGGTGCTGTCCAATCGGCAGGCCGGGCTCCCCCATCCTAGTCTGGCCACTGAGCAGAGAGCCATGAGGGACCCGCCCTCACCCCCCCCCCCCCCCCCCCCACTACCCAACGAGGGCAGACCCTCACGCACCTATGCAGTTGTCTCCTGAGGAAGGTCCCTCACAACCTTCCCAGGAACACGACCCCCCTGAGGCTGAGGAGGATGAGGAAGATGAACTCTTCTCCTCTTTGTACGATGTGCGCACCATTGAACGGTTTCGCCCGGACCTGGTGGTGAGGGAAGCCCCTCCCTCTGACCATGTCCTGTTGTTCTCCGAAATCGTCGGGCCACCCCCCAGCCCAGCAATCTAAACCCAGGATTGTTGCATCTCAGTCTATCACCACACTTTGGGAAGGTCTGGCAACTCGCGCCAGGGGTGTGCAAGCCGTCCCCCCACCAGGGCAAGATCCCACCCCGGCGCCTAACACGGCCCCCATCGGCACTCTCCTCAGGGTCTGCAAAAAAGTATCCAGTCACCTCCTTATTCTCAGACAATCCTGCAACCAAGGAATTTGGCCTTTCCCAACCAGATTCCCAACCTGGCCCCCCCTACTTCGGGCTCCATCTCCTTTGAGGCCTTAAAGGACTGGGACCGGGTAGCCAGGATGGGCATTCTACACACCACTGCCGGGCACGCCTCTCTAGGCATGCTCCTGCAGCGGGCGGAGGTACTCTGGCCGGAGGAGGACGGCGCCATCCCAGTGTCCTCGGACTCAGGCTCCGAGACTCATCAGGAGACGAACTCTCACTTGTTCAGCGATCCTTTTATGCAACACCTGGTCAACAGGATCTCGCATCACCTTTCAGCTGTGGCGGACAGTGCAGCCAGGACCCACTTTAACTGTCTGTTGGTAGTGAGAGATGGCATGCTGGCACGGTGCACTCTCTCCTCGATGTTCAAGGCATCCCTGCAGTACGTCACGGGCCCAGACCAGTCTCTTTTGGCGACTATTCCATGGCTATCATATCACAATCTGTCGAGGAACGCAAGCAGGCAGCTTCTTTTGCGGCTAGGCCACTGCCACGCCCTGATAGGCCCCCATTGCGTTCCTCCCCTCTCTTCTCCAGGCCCAGACCTTATCCCAGGCAGGCGCCATCCCACACCGCAGGGCCCGACAAGTGTCCTCATAATTCACCTAGGACAAAACCAAAAACCTCCCCAACAGTATTTTTTCGGTTCGACCAGCAGACACGGCCACGGAGGTGACTAGGGGAGTCACCCAAGAGGGACTTGGATCAGGCACAACCCTTGCAACAAAACCCCCCTCCACCTTATTGCCCCCCCCCCCCCCCCCCCCCCCCCCAATCCGAACCGTCAGCAGCCCCCTGGCAGGCAGCCTGTCCCAGCATGCCCACCAGTGGAGCCATATGGGTCTCAGCCCCTGGATAGTGGCGGTTTTACAGGAAGGGTTTCGCCTACCTTGGGCCCACGAACATCCTCCCCTCATGCGTTCTCCCCCTCCCTCCCCCCCCCACGAACCCCCCCAACCCCCCCACCCAGGCCAAGCAGAAGCTCTTTGCCTGGAGGTCCTAAACTCCTCCAAAAAGGGGCCATCACGGAGATTTCCCATCCCAACCCTGGGTTTAACTCCCACCTCTTCGTGATCCCCAAACCCTCTGGGGGATGGAGGCCCATCCTCGACCTCTCTCCCCTCAACAAGTTCCTCACCCCCACCAAATCAAGATGGACACTCCCACCCAGATCAGAGACTCCATCCATCAGCTCGATTGGGCTACCTCCACAGATCTGAAAGACGCTTACTTTCAGATCCTTATTCACCGTGCCCACAGACGTTTCCTCCGGTTCGTCTGGCAAGGTCGGTGTTCCCAGTTCAAGACCCTCCCCTTTGGCTCTCTCCTCTCACCCTTCCTCTTCACGAAGGTTGTCAAGGAGATGGTCTCCCTGGCCAGACAGGAGGACATTCGCCTCCTTGTGTACCTGGACGACTGGCTCATCCTGGCTTGGGCTGGGGGGCCCACTTGGAGGACAGTCATGCCTCGGGAGTGTGGGATGCGCAGACAGCACGTCTCCACATCAGTGTCTCAGAATTGGAAGCGGTCAGGCTGGCCCTCCTCCGCTTCCAACATCGCGTCACTCACCGACTGGTTCTCCGCCTCACGGACAACACGTCGGTAGCTTACTATGTCAACTCTCACTGCGGACAGAGGCCCTCCTTCGATGGTGTCATGCACGGGGAGTCAACCCTCCGCGCGAGACACATAGCGGGGACACACAATATCCTGGCAGACTCTCTCAGCTGGTCAGGGTGCCTTCTGCACACACAGTGGACCCTGAACAAGCTGACAAGGTGAACAAGCTCCACAAGGTGATCAGAAAGGCGAGACTGGAAAGACCCAGGCTCATCCTCATAACCCCTTGGTGGCTGACCCAGTCCTGGTTTCCAGAACTCGAGTCTCTCACTCATGTTCCACCCCTCCAGTTCAACCCTCGGTGGGATATGCTCAGGCAGCCCCGCTCAGGCCTCCCTCACTCCAACCCCAGATGCTTCGCCTGCACACTTGGCTCCTATGCCAGCCCAAGTGCGAGCATCTGCCCCTACCTCCCTCTCGGACAGATCCCAGTCCATCCTAGACACCCTCGCAGGGGCTGGGCCTCTCGCAGGAACTACGTCACTTGGCTTTTGCCTCACGTAGGGCCAGCACTGAGTCCCTCTACAACTACTGATGGGAGAGATGGGTTGCTTGGTGCTTGGATATCTCTGTTCCCCACAACTACCCTTCAACGTTCTGATAGACAATTTCCTACCCCATCTATCTTCCTCTCTTAAGCTCCTGCTAGTCCCCGTCAGGGCTACAGGTCTGCTACCTGCACCACCACCCGCTAACTCGGCGGCCCTTCTTTTGAGAAGGACTTCATTCTCAGAGAGGTATCTATGGGGGTGGCCCTACAGGAAGCTCAGTCCCCTAGGCACATTCCTCTTTGGGACCTGTTTCTTGTGCTAGACGCCTGAGATACTACTGGGAACGCTCACATCACAGGTGCTCCTCCCAGAAACGTCTCCTTATTTCTATCAACCCCAATAATAAGAAAGACATCTCGGCTGGCACTATCTCTAGGTGGCTTTCCAATACGGTGAGATCTGCCTATGCCCAGGCGTACAAGGATCTCCCGGTCCCTTCTCCCTGTGCCCATGAGGTCAGAGCGCTGGCCACTTCTGCAGCGTTCCAGCACTCTGTCCCCTTGCGCCATCCCCTGGAGGCAGCCTACTGGCGTTCGGAAAACCCTTTCATAAACTTTTATTTAGGGGGATATCCGCATGTCCAGGGCTGACGGGTTCTAAAGGGATCTCCTTTGTGGTGGCCAATACAGCCATATCGGTTAACCCAAGAACCACTAGGTGCTCAGCCCTCCTCTGATTCCTTAAATTCTGCTGTGGTCTGACATGGTATAGTATATGATGCCAAAATGGGGAGTTTTTATATATACTCCCTGTTTGGCTAGTATACTTACCATGTCAGACTCTAAAGCCCGCCCTACCTTCCCCTCTAGTGCCAAGGTTCTTTGGGTTACCTTGCATGCAGGCCTCACCGAATGAGGTACGGGAAGCGAACATCTGCGTCTTCCATTGGCGGAGTAGGGTGGGCATCACGTGACTGTCTTATGACTGCATTTGCCACAAAAATTTCGGCCTGGCAGAGCTGACTGACTGCCGTTGAATGCTATGGTCTGACATGGTAAGTATACTAGCCAAACAGGGAGTATAATAAAAACTCCCCATACCTGGTTGAATGACTAAGGAAAGATTACTTTAATGAAAAAGTTACATTCTTTTTTTCCGTGCCTTTGCCTATATAATATAAACATAGTAAGATGCTTTTCACACTTTTTCACTTTAGAGTTCAGTGATATTTTCACACTTTTTCACTGTAGAATTCAGTGACACAATTTTTAGAAATGCAGAAATGTGCAAGTAGCACTCAAGGAAAATATATTTTGAATGTATGCTTTTTTCGTGTGTGTATATGGATGCAGTTTGCTTTCATCATTTTGTGAAAGCTTATGGAATTTATAAGGTAAAAAGCCAAAATATGATATCAAGGCTATGAAATCATTATACTTTGTAAGGGGGCATGGTAAGGTTGTGTGACGCAAATGCTGAATCAGGATAGGCACTATTTGGCGCCACCAAAGTGAGTTAGTAGACATGCAGTGAGCGTCTTCTCTGGTGGGTTGTGTCGTGATGCCCTGCAACTGATTACTTCCTTAGGACTGTGTGTGTTTTGGGATGCGGAGTGAGCATCTTGAGAGTACATAACTGAAAGGGCACAGGCAATCAGACAACGTGAAACCAAGAAAGATGATTAAAACAGATCACATGATGTCCTTAGGAAGAGACACAGGTAGCTGTAGCACAAGTTTTACTTTATCATTTGAGTCTTGAGAAATTTCAAAGTCAGTGGTTTTTGATTGACCTTTCTGTCAGAATGAGAGATTTGGCAGAGGAGAGAGAGGGGGGGGGGGGGGGGGGGGTTGAGGGGGAAAAGGGAGAAAAAACATTATGACTTGATATGATTCAGGCAGAAAGAATCAAGAAGCTCCAGCCAGGATAATGACTTCTTTAAAAAGCGGGGAAATAGAGGGTTTTTTTTTAATCCAGTGTAATCTGACACGGTGAAGGAATAACTTTGTAAGAGTTAACTTGAGTGTGTGGTTTGTCTTCTGGTATAGGGGTATGTTGTGAACATATACAAGAGGGGAAAAAACGTGCTTATGGCGAGTGTCTGAATGTGGTCAGAGTGCAGTGGAAGAGGTGACCCGGCGCATCTGATGGGGATGTTCATGCCCATTGACCCAGTGAGCTCTGTCCTGGTGATGATGGTGACTCGTCAGAACATCGTCAAGGACACCATCACCACACTGCAGAAGATCAGGCCCCAGGACCTGAAGAAGCCTCTGAAGGTGAGCAGGGAGGGAGTGTTGACACTGCAGTATTGAAATCGGCAGTACTGTGTATGGAAGTGACTTGATGTTTAATAGTAAGTGACATTATTATTGTTATTATGACTTCTTGTATAGTGCCTATCCTCGGCTAGAGACGAAGCTCTAAGCGTTTTACAATCCACACTTGTTTTACAAAACGGGTTGCCTACTTGGGTAGTGCCAACTGAAGAAACTACCAGCTGGCGCTTCATTCAGTTGTTTCCTGTGTCATCCAGTCAGTATTGTTGACTCAGTTTCCTTACTTCCTGCATTCTNGTGCATCCATCCCATCAGCACAAAATTTTGTTTAACTGATGGTTGCACTTTGACCTGATATCAGGCTCTGGTGATCAGTCACTGTCGGTGTGGAACAGAGATGATGGTCTTGACAGAAAAATTCGAATCCTTTTAAGTGGTAGTGCGCTGCATTGTCTTTATCAGCGGACTGTGGTCATGAGTTCTTATTGCCCTGCCAGCATCGACTTTGGACAAATCGTCCAAATTATTGGACAAATCCTTCATTTTCTTTAGAGGTGCATCTGTGCATGAGATTATTTGAACTGGCCTGTTATTTTTCAAAACTGATGCCCTATTTTCGCAAGCAGTGGGTTATTTTATCCCATGCACCTCAAAAACAATCTGATGTGAAGGGTTGGTGAATTTTGTTCTCATCTAGTTTGTGCTGAAACATGAGAATGCAACAGCGTTTAGAATGGACCTGTGCATGTTTTGCAGGATGGGCGTATGTTCACATTTGGTGCAGGCTCATACGGCCAGCTGGCCATGGTAACTGTGAGGATGTCATCGTGCCCCGACAGGTCATGGAGTTGTCGGGCAGCGAGGTCACACAGATCGCCTGCGGAAGGTGGGTTAAAGGTCACTAAAAAGGGAGGACGTCATCATGTCCTTGGATTTTCATATCATGTTCCTCTGGGTATAAACAGCATAGACTGAAATGGAAAATCATGTAGAGGAAAAAAGCAAAGGATGTGAATGTCTACAGAAATGTAATCCAAGGTCTGGAATTTTGCTCTACTTCCCTGCGCAAGCTTTTGCTTGTGTAACTCTGTGTGTGTGTGTGTGTGTGTGTGTGTGTGTGTGTGTGTGTGTGTATGTGAGTGCATGTGTGTGTGTTGCCGGTTGTATTCATCATCTGTAGAACCACATTTGTGGATTAATCTGATTGGAACAAATTGAATTTGTTATTTGTGCTATCTCCTTTTTTTTTCTTTTTTTTGTGTGTGTGATCCAAATAAGATTGTATAGTACAACATAATGGAAAATAAAAGAAAAAAAAAAAAAAAAAAACAGCACAAATGGTAGAGAAAAAAACAGACACGTCAAACATAGTGATAATACCATTTACATTTTGAGCTATCTGCTTCTTTGTTCAGATTTTTGTGACGGTGGTTTCTTGCAAGTTATTTGAAAGCTGCTGTTTTTCATTTACATTCTTCAGAAGAGTTAGTGGTGTTTCATGCGTTTCCGGACACTACTTTCAGAATTGTCATTCATCGACCCTTTTGTTATTTCAAATAATGAAACTCGGAATAGTCTTCTTTTAACCATGTACTGTTTCTGGGTGTCACTCTTATAACTGTCATCTGTCAACTGTGCCTTCCAGCTGTCGCATTTAAAACTGTTGTGTATTCAACCGTTTTCAGGCGTCATACCCTGGCTCATGTCACCAATTCCGGGCGGCTGTATGCCTTTGGTCTAGGAGGCAGCGGGCAGCTGGGGCTGGACTCTTTTTCGAACAAGAACGTGCCATTCCGTGTCCAGGGCCCCTTTGTCTCCGACAGCCAGGCAGCAGAGTCTGCAGCCGCCATGATCGTTGACGAGGAGGGACAGCCCCTGGTGGTGCAGAAGGTCTTCACAGGGGGAGACCACTGCTTCCTCATCTACAGACCAACTAATGTAAGATGGGAGTCCACTGAGATCGGTCAGGGGAAGGGAGAGATGGAAGGATGGGGTGCATTTGTGTATGGTTAACCGAGAAAACGGTGCATAGGTGGTAAATGGTATCTGGGGTGTGTTACGGGGCAGGGGGTTTGCTGTTGCAGGAAGGGTTACTGGGTAGTATTGGTGTGATGGAACATGAATTTCCATGAAAAACTAGCCTCGGTTGGACAGTTTCTTTATTCTCATACTCGGGAAGATCTACTGGATGGTATTATTGGTGTGATGGAATACAAATTTTCAGGATAAACTTATCTCAGTTGGACAATTTCTTTATTCTCATACTCGGAAAGAGTGGCTGAAAGGTATTATTGGTGTGATGGAATATGAATTTTCATAATAAACTTATATCAGTTGGACAATTTCTTTATTTTCATACTCATCGGTTCACACAAATGTCAGATATAGGAAAAAATAGAGTTAAAAACCACAGGCTTACCATGCAAATTCCTTGAGTATGTGTATATCTGACACTCTGGATCAACTTATAAAAGGGCAGTGTTTGCTTAACACCAATGAAACATAAAAGTAGGAGCATGAATTGCCTCCCCTTGACCAGAGGAAACTTCTCTAAGTAAAGCCAAAATATGATCACTCCCTTTATGAATAATAGAAACCTGTGTTTCCTTTGTCCATTCAAATTTTAAAGAACACTTACAGGAATCAAGAAAGGAAATGGACATGAATTGGCCAGCATGTTAGACTGAGATGAGTGTGTTGGTGACTGAGCTACTGTGACTGATTAAACAGTCTAACGCTGTGAGGCCATCGGGCACGTTTTCCAGACAAAATGTCTCAGGTAGTCTGGGGTTTCCAACCACTTGCTCTGCTCTGGCAGTGCTCTCACAGACTGCAGTGCTGGTGTAAACGTTCTGGAGTTCATGACCATGAATATATCCACTGCTGGGGATTACTGCCTTTGGCCAAAGGCCTATGTCTGCCATATTACTTATTGAATCCAGGAATCTACAGTCTTGAAGACAGTGTCAGTGTTTCTCTGGCTATTCCTCAGATGAAAGGCCTCAGCAGACATTGACTTAAAGCACTTCCTGAAACTGAGGAAAGAGAAGAGCATCCCAGCTGGTTGTGCTGCCATCTGACCCAGTTGTGTGAGGGGACATAGGCAACAGAAGGGGAATTCCATACTAGCATTCCAGTCAAGGATGAAGAGTAGATAGGAGAGTCTGACACACAGGCAGCTGAACATCTCGGGTCGGAGGAGCTGTGGAATCCAGTGTCATGCAAAATTCATTGAAGAGGAGATAGATGGAGATGGTTGTGGAAGTGAGATCCAATACACCGGAGATCAGACCCATCATCCTTTGCACCTCTCCGGGAGTGGAGCATACCAGAGGTGCAATCTGGGATGAGGAAGGAAGACAAATGAATGTCACTCTGGGTGCTTACACTTGTGTGTGTGCAGGCATGCATGCAAGTATTTGCAGGTGTCAAGATTGCCTGGGAGTGGCTTTTTCCAATCAGAGAAGTGATCCCCATTGATGAAATGCATACAGTAGTACCATCGATGCTGCTGTGATTTAACGTAATGCAATGTTAGAGAAGGAGAAAATTAGATATGTATGCAATCCACTCACAGTGGCCATGCAGATGGATACATAAGGGTATGTTGTTTGTTTTGTTTCCCTATGCAGTGACAGCGCTGCATCCCCAGCCTCACAGGAGTCCAACAAGAACTGTCACCCTACGACAGGGAATGTGGCCCAGTGCAGTGGACCAGACAGAGAAGATGTGTGAAATGGTGACATCGCTGAGGCTGACAGCGGGCATTGCCCACAGTCCTGAACTACCTATTGAGCGTGGCTAATGAGCCTCTTTTCCAGCCCTGTCTCGCGTCATGTACATACTCGTTTCTGTTCCAATAATGAGGCGTCACTGTGCAAACTAATCCATATGGGCCACACACCATCTGCTAAGCCACATTGAGCAGATGTTATAGCTGAAGAAATGATTCAGTGAATCAGCACTCCTGAATCAACATGACATGAAAGTGACTATAAATCTTGTTTGATACAGAAGGCAAAAAAGATGTGATTTGACATGTTTCATTTGTTTTTATTCATCAGTGCTTTGTGAAGACAGTCCCCCCCCACCCCCACCTGTCTAAGTTATAGATGCATTCTTAAGAAGCACCAAACCATGTTTTGTTTTCAGGTCAGTGGTGAGGTGTGTGACCACAGAGTTCCCTGCCCTTCCTCACAGATTTTACAGTTGACTTCAGAGCGGTTGTCAATCATTGAGCAGCTCAAGTCTGCTGATTCTCCCCCTGTTGAACTGTCCGAGTAAGTCATTGACTGGTGTCTTGGGAATTTAGAGTTCATTTCTTCACACACTCAAGCACACGGTCATATGATGAACAGTATTCTCCTTGTACTCTGCTTGTATTACTACTTTTAACCCGCAAACTGCTTAATAATATTAGGTGTGATTCCTGAGTTTTACAAGGATATCCATTTCATTTCAAACTAATGTCCTTCAAATTCGATTTCATATTAGGTACATTTATATGTATTTTATTTGTTTACTTCTGGTTTATTTACTTTTGATAAGCGTTTCTTTTGAACATGTTGATCGTGAATCAGTTGAAGCTTTTTGTGTGTGCACTGCCACACCCCAAGAGGGACAAAAGAATTACACATTTTAACGTGGAATCAAATCTTTAGTATCAAGCAGAACGGCTTTCTTTGCTTCTCCTCTTGGGCCAGTCCAGAGCTAATCTATATTTTTCTATAGTTTCATTTATTTTCAAACTATCAATATTGTGACTGGATGTTTTCTGGACTGATCATCTCTGAAGCATTTTCCGCTCAGTTGGAAACCAATTCTTGATTGCTGCTTTGTTTCAGTTCATTATCACTCGCACACACACACACACACACACACACACACGCACACACACAAACACACACACACACACACACACACACACACACACACACATACATGCACATATGATCACAGCATATTTTCAGATTGAAATTTTGCTTCTCAGAAGGTGCTGTTGTGAGCTGTAAACTAAATGATTTAGTTTGTGGGTACTACAGAACATTTGAATAATATTTTTCATTTTATTCTGATAGGACAAATGTTTAAAGGCAGGGAACAAAATGGACAACAAAGTATCATTTGACTGACATTGTGTAAAAATGGTTTCACCATGACCTGAAAGTTGACAGCAAATGATCAATCTGGATTGTCATTAATCAGAATGATGTACTACTACAGTACTACAACTGTCATTTTTTACTCAATTATATAATGAAATGAGGTTATAATCACATTGTTTCAGTTATCCTTGTGCGTGTGCATCTGTGTGTGTGTGTGTGTGTGCACATGTGCATGTGTGGTGCTTGTGTATGTGCAGGTACATGTGCGTGTGTGTGTTTGCATGTGTGCCTATGGTAAGCTTTCAAGTTTTTATTTTCTTGATTTCTTGGGCAAACAAGAGCTTTGGTGGAACAATAAGTATTCATAAGACCTTTCCTAGCATGCACAAAAATTTCACCAGTGAAAGTCTTAAATCTGTGATTAATGTTTACAGTGATTTTTCTGTTTGTGACAAAGAACATTTACTTTCTTTAATTGGAGAAAGTAACATTTTTCGCTTTATGCCATTATAAAAGGTTGACTTAAATGATTTTTCTCAAATTAACTAGTCCTAAAAACGCCGTATCTGTATTCGCATATAACATCACCATTTTATCAGGATTCCTCCTCCAGCCCCCCTAGCCCCCTTCCCCGCCCCCCCCCCCCCCCCCAAAAAAAAGCTTAAAAAATGGGGAGAGCAGAGAGCTAACCTTGCTTCCATACCCATTTAGGCAGGAACAATTATTGGTTCAGTGATGAAGCAATCTCTGAGCCAATCAAAATGCAAAATTTTGGTGCTGGCAGTAAAAATGTACAAAAAATGTACATAGCACATGTGAGTTGGAATAGGCAAACTGCCCTTCCTGCTTATAGCATCACATAAGATTATAGGTATTGGCTGGGGCCGGAATAGCCTAATGGTAGAGCGCCGGACTCGTAATCTGGGGTTGCGGGTTCAAATCTCCGCCGGGCTGTTTATTGGGTTCTGACTCCATTTCCCATACAGTCCTTCGAATGAAACTATAAACCGAGGTTCCGTGTGTGAACACACGCATGACATCTTGCACACATGTAAAAATCCCATCACCAACTTTCGGAAGAGAAGGTCAGTTTGGCCGTTGGTGTGGATGACACGTTACACATAGCATGCACCTTCTCGAAGTTGGAGTATGGCTGCCTTAATGGCGGGATAAAAATCAGTCGTACACACAAAATTCCACACCTTTGTTGGGTAGATGGGATTAATTCATGCCTGTCTATACAGGGAGTGTCCGCAGGAGTATCAGCCTGCGTACACTGAAAAAAAATAGGTATTGGCCAGAGTTGAGGAGAAAAGTTGATGTATCACTGATTTGTCAAACGTGGTGTCACTTTGGACATTAGCAGATTGTTATGACAAGAGAGGAAACAGAGCAGCTGATCATCAAAGATTGATAGATTGATAAAAAAAGTAAAGTGCTTTTGTTTTTGTTTAAATTGAGTTTCTTCCTAAGAGGTAGATTTTGTGTTTTTTAGTGTGTTTTGCTGTTTTCTTACAGCGAAATTTCCAAAATCTTCTCTCATTCAGCGTGTCTCAATGGCTCATTCCTTCTTCGGTAAGTTTAGTGTGTGTGTGTGTGTTGTGTGTGTGTGTGTGTGTGTGTGTGTGTGTGTGGTGTGTGTGGGTGTGTGTGTGTGTGTGTGTGTGTGTGTGTGTGTGTGTGTGTTCTACTATGAAGAAGTTTTGTCTTCCAACAATTAGAGGTACAAGAAGAAAAAAATGGTTTCATCTTAGAAGAATAATTTTGGTTTTGTTTTGTTTACTAACACCCCCCCCCCCCCCCCCCCCCCCAATACCCCTCTCCCTCATCCCTTTTTTTTTGATTTGTAGTTTTGCTATCATATACACACCACCACCACCATCACCCCCACTTCTCTCACCCCCTCCCAGTTCTCCACCCTCATCATTTTTTTTCTTCCTTGTTTCCTCACATCCACTTTTTCCTCATTCTGTCCCGTGCAACACTCCCATCTCGTTTGCTCTCATCCTAATCACTCTTTCAGTCTGTCTCTCTATCTGTCTATAAGTCTGTCTATCCTAATCACTCTTTCAGTCTGTCTATCCAACTGTCTATCAATCTGTCTGTCTATTCATTTATCTGTTTGTCTATTTATGCATCTGTATGTCAGTCTGACCCTCTGCCCACCTGTTTGTCTGCTTATCTATCAATTATGTGTGGGTTTCTTTCCCTCCGTCATGTCTCCCTGCCTCATCGCTGCTTGAAGTGAACATGTTTGATAATTAGGATACCTAAATCGAGTAAGAAAAAGGGAGTGGGATCTGGCCCCTTACGATGCTCCTTGTGCGACTTATCACACTGTCGTTTTCAGGTAAATCCAAAATTCTTTTCCTACTTTCGAATCATGGTCCAGTTTTGCCAGTTAGCATTCAGATTCTTTTGGACTGGTCTGTGGAGGGTTGAGAAAGAGCCTGACTGAACAGGGAAAAGGATCGTTGAGAGATGGCACTGTTCATAACGAGGAAGACCACCTTGTGCAAGATGGCAGGCACCTTGACGAGGAATGTGTGGAACCTGTTGAACCTAAGTCCTAACTAGGTTAGCAGACGTGTAGCGGGGAGTTTCAGAACGATAGCCTGAAGGCCCTTCTGGACCCCATCTGAGATGAGGTTCTTTCTGTTTTGGGAGAGCTTCCTCTTACCCCGTATCCTGGAATAATCTGTATTTCATCTCTGGATTAGCATTGCCTTTGAGCCCTTCTGCAGGAACATTCCAGACAGGTATTGTGCTAGACAGGGGGTGCTTACTGAAGGAGAATTATATCCTGGGTTTGAACAGAGTTGGAGGGATACCGGCTGAAGGAAAGCTTAAGCTTTGGAAGAGGAATTTAAGGCATTTCGTCTGCAAAAAAAGATGGAAGATTCTGTGGGTTAGGAGCTTCCGTTAACTTTTGAACCACTTTAACCAGGGTATGTTTGAAAGAGGGGAGGACTATGAATTGGTTGCTTGCTATTGCTCTGAGGTCATCAGGAAGGTTAGACTCCTGAGGCATGTCCCTCAGAAGCATAGAAGAATGTGTGGAAGCGCACAGAGTAGACATTAGAGGAGTAGTGTGTACTCAAGGGAGACCAAGCAGAATAACAGAGAATATAGAGTGCATACTGAGGGACAGGATTAAGTTTCCTTTTCTGTCTTCCTCCTTTCTCCCCCCTCCCCCCCCCCCCCTCTCTCTCTCTCTCTCTCTCTCTCTCTCTCTCTGTTTTTTTTTTTTTTCTTCTAATTTTGATCTTTGGACATCCTACATAATAGAATGCATTCATATCAGGTATGAATTTAGTATAGGTATGAAAATTAAAATCTCTTTCTGTTGTTTTGTGTTATGGTTGCCTTCCTGTGTCGAGTTCCTATTGGTAGTGTGTGTGTGATTGAACTTGTGGTGTCTGTGATTATGTGTGTGTCCATGTGTGTGGACATGTGTATGTGCACACATGCGTGTATGTGTGTGTATGCATATCTTTATGCATTTGCACTGTGTGTGTGTGTGTACGTGCATGTGTGTATGTGTGTGTGTGTTTTAGAAAATGAGGAGCACTGCCCCAGCAGCAGCAAAAATCACGGGGTGGACATGGACCTGGTTCGAGAGTCCTTCGGTCGTCTGGAAAAGGCATCCAACGTCATCATCAAACAAAAAGTAAGCCACTAGAAAGTAATTAGTGTTGTCAAACAAAGTAAAGCACACTAAAAAGAAACCAGTGTTATCATCAAATGGAAATAAAACATTAGGGGGGTGGAGGGAGCAACCAGTGTCTTCATCAAATAGAAAGTAGAGCACCAGAAGGCAACCAGTGTCTTCATCAAACAGAAAGTAAAGCACCAGAAAGCAACCAGTGTCTTCATCAAACAGAAAGTAAAGCGCCAGAAGGCAGCCAGTGTCCTCATCAAACAGAAAGTAAAGCGCCAAAAGGCAGCCAGAGTCTTCTTCAGATAGAAAGTAAAGCACTAGAAGGCAGCCAGTGTCTTCATCAAATAGAAAGTAAAGCACTAGAAGGCAGCCAGTGTCCTCACGAGATAGAAAAGTAAGCACTAGAAGGCAGCCAGTGTCCTCATCAGATGGAAAGTAAAGCACCAGAAGGCAGCCAGTGTCCTCATCAGATAGAAGGTAAAGCACCAGAAGGCAGCCAGTGTCCTCATCAGATAGAAGGTAAAGCACCAGAAGGCAGCCAGTGTCCTCATCAGATGGAAAGTAAAGCACCAGAAGGCAGCCAGTGTCTCACGAGATAGAAAGTAAAGCACCAGAAGGCAGCCAGTGTCCCTCATCAGATAGAAGGTAAAGCACCAGAAGGCAGCAGTGTCCTCATCAAACAGAAAGTAAAGCACCAGAAGGCAGCCAGTGTCCTCATCAAACAGAAAGTAAAGCACCAGAAGGCAGCCAGTGTCCTCATCAAACAGAAAGTAAAGCACCAGAAAGCAGCCAGTGTCCTCATCAGATGGAAAGTAAAGCACCAGAAGGCAGCCAGTGTCCTCACGAGATAGAAAGTAAAGCACCAGAAGGCAGCCAGTGTCCTCATCAGATAGAAAGTAAAGCACCAGAAGGCAGCCAGTGTCCTCATCAAACAGAAAGTAAAGCACCAGAAGGCAGCCAGTGTCCTCATCAAACAGAAAGTAAAAAGCACCAGAAGGCAGCCAGTGTCCTCATCAAACAGAAAGTAAAGCACCAGAAGGCAGCCAGTGTCCTCATCAGATAGAAGGTAAAGCACCAGAAGGCAGCCAGTGTCCTCATCAAACAGAAAGTAAAGCACCAGAAGGCAGCCAGTGTCCTCATCAAACAGAAAGTAAAGCACCAGAAGGCAGCCAGTGTCCTCATCAAACAGAAAGTAAAGCACCAGAAGGCAGCCAGTGTCCTCATCAAACAGAAAGTAAAGCGCCAGAAGGCAGCCAGTGTCCTCATCAAACAAAGTTAAGCGCTAGAAGGCAACCAGTGTCCTCATCAAACAGAAAGTAAAGCACCAGAAGGCAGCCAGAGTCTTCTTCAGATAGAAAGTAAAGCACTAGAAGGCAGCCAGTGTCCTCATCAAATAGAAAGTAAAGCACTAGAAGGCAGCCAGTGTCCTCACCAGATAGAAAGTAAAGCACCAGAAGGCAGCCAGTGTCCTCACCAGATAGAAAGTAAAGCTTCAGAAGGCAGCCAGTGTCCTCATCAAACAGAAGAAAGTAAAGCGCCAGAAGGCAGCCAGTGTCCTCATCAAACAGAAAGTAAAGCACCAGAAGGCAGCCAGTGTCCTCATCAAACAGTAAGTAAAAGACCAGAAGGCAGCCAGTGTCCTCATCAAACAAAGTTAAGTGCTGGAAAGCGACCAGTGTCCTCATCAAACAGAAAAGTAAAGCACCAGAAGGCAGCCAGAGTCCTCATCAAATATAAAGTAAAGCACTTGAAGGCAGCCAGTGTCCTCATCAATATAAAAGTAAAGCACTAGAAGACAACCAGTGTCCTCATCAAATAGAAAGTAAAGCACTAGAAGACAACCAGTGTCCTCATCAAGTAGAAAGTAAAGCACTAGAAGGCAACCAGTGTCCTCATCAGATAGAAAGTAAAGCACTAGAAGGCAACCAGTGTCCTCATCAGATAGAAAGTAAAGCACTAGAAGGCAGCCAATGTCCTCATCAAATAAAATAAAGAACTTGAAAAAACCTGTCATCATCAGATAGAAAGTGTTACACTAGGAGGCAATCAATATCATCATCAAACTGGTTGTAAACCACTAGAAAGCAACGAACATCATCATCATCATCATGGCAAAACGAAACTAGTGACAATGACCATTAACAGTGTACAAGAAAACGAGTGGGGCAGGTAAATGTGTTTGTTTGTTCTAAAAAACTATTGCCTATGAAACACAGAGAAAATAGAAACTCTGAAGATGCACTGATCATCCAGAACACATGAAGAATCACAGGCGAGTTCCAGTTTTTTGTACCTCTTGCAAAATTAAGTTAATGTTACTTGAAAAATCGAAGAAAAATCATTGTCATTTTCAAAAAAAATTCATGAGCTAGATTTTCTTGTTCTGGATGTTTTTGATTATTTGGTCAAGTTATTCAAATTAGTCAGTATGTGTGTGAAAATCTCCCCCTTTTGTATTTTGTTTCATTTCTATACATTTAAACTTTTTTTTTTTTTAGAGGTTGTCAAAAAGACCAGATGCTTCTTTGTGGATGATACAGCTAGTGTATATTATAGATATACTTTTCAGCGTAAAAGTAACTCACAAAAATATACTGTAAATATTTAAATGCAGGAAAGGGCAACCAAGTAGCTTAAACATTTTTTTTTAAAAGATTCATTTCAGCTTGGATTCTTCACCCTCCCGAAACCTCTCAAAGGGGCACTGCCCATGCACTGTGGTGGGACTTAAACAGCTCCTGTACCTTTGCCTCTTTTCAGCCAGATAACTTTTTAGAAACTTCACCCATGGGGGAACAGAATATGCTTAGAGCACTGGACAGCATAGGAAGGAGATCACCGCAGAACCAGCCTTTTTTTTTTCCCAGTAATGTTGGTCACTTACTGGAAATGTTTGCCTGCTGACTTGTGTGTGACAGATATGCAACAGTTTAGAAACCATGGTGAGGGTATCGCGGACGCCCTGTGACATTGAAGCCATGCGCGTGTTCCTGATATTGCCGGAGTGCCACCTGTTCAATGAGCCGAAGCGTTTTGCCACACACTGCTGACGCCATTTGGTCAGTCCATCCTCAACCTGAACGGGCCTTCGGCAAGTTTCTGGGTCAGGACATAGGCTGGAGTGGTTTGTTTTGGTGGAATGAGTTCAGTGATGTTGACAGAGTACATGTGTGTGTGTGTGTGTGTGTGTGTGTGTGTGTGTGTGTGTGTGTGTGTATGTGTGTGTGAGTGTGTGTGTGTGTGCGCGCACGTGTGTGTGTGTGTGTGTGCGCGCACGCGTGTGTGTGTGTGTGTGTGTGTGCGCGCGCGCACGTGTGTGTGTGTGTGTGTGTGTGTGTATGTGTGTGTGCGTGACACAGTGTTATTTTGTGTACTTTCTCTTTTGTTGCCTCACACTCATTTGTGTATGCCAATAACTAGTGGGCAACAGCATTTCTTGTTATTTATGTTGATGTAGTATTCATTGGTGATCAAATTGTGCAGTGTCATACCATACTGTTCAAATCAAATAGTGCCATGCACTGATGCTTTGATGACAGCTAATTTTACATCACAGTTTTCAAGAAAAATTTGGGGTCTGGTTGGCTCCATGGGTAATAGGTCAGACTTGTTCCCGTGTCTGGGGTTCAATTCCCCCTCGTGTCAGCCAGGTCAGAAGCGATTTTTCTCTTCAGAGTGAACATTGGTGCTGACTTCAGTCCACCACTGCCCTTTGAGTTGACTTTAAACCGAGGGCCTATACTGTGTGAATGCATGTGCATGCATGAAAGAAATCTTGCTTGCATGTAAAATCCCATTCCACCTTTTGGAGAAGAGCAGGCCTTTATATGCTGGTGGCATGGGTGACACAAATACAACAAATGCACACTGGCTTTGTGGTAAGACATCTTGATGCATCCTTGTTGGTGGCATTAAAAAGCGGTTGCATTTACAAAAATGTCACCTGTGATGAGAGCCTTGGGAGCTCTAGCCAACAAATGAAAAAGGAAAAAAAAGTTAGTGCAGAAGTAGTGGTCAGTTGAAACGTGGGCAGGACCCTAAGTAAGACGCATCAACTACAATGTCATCATGCAGCCACACTGTTCATTTCATGTTGTCTGTTGCCCAGCCGACTGCTTAGCCTGTACAAGGACGCAGTATAAAACCATCTAAAAAGAACAAAAAGCGAAAAAAAAAAGAAAGTGACATAATACTCAGGAAATGTGCCCTGTTGTCGTTAAGCAGTTGATAACAGATCCCTTCCACCTATTCTACACCCTCCCTGTTATGATCTTGACTCCTGTGTCAGCAAATTTATGTCACTGCCTGCCTAAACTCCTGACTATGTTCTGTTCTGAAAGTTATCCCTGAAATCCCAACTTGGAGAGGGAAAAATCCTGAATTTGTATCAGGTTTCTTAACCGTACATGTTTAGGAGTTTTTTAAGTAAAGGCACAACAAATGTTGGGGGAATCTAGCCAGAATGACGTTTACCCGATAATGGCGGCCCTGTGTAATGGAGGATGTGTTTTTTCTGTGAGTGTAGAGTGCGAACAGTCTACAGCAAAAATGGTTTCATTTAAAAGCCAGGCTTTCCCTCTTGTCCCCAATCCTGAAGTTTGACCCCAGAAGATAGTTATGTGTTTTGTGTCAACACTGCATTGGTTGACTTCTTTATATTCTTTTGGAGAAAGTTTAGTTCAAGGGGTAGAGATGGTTGAGGTGTTCATCATACTTGCATATGTTTATTTTCTTTAATGTGATGGCCCGTTTCATCATTTTCCAAGGCTCCAGTACATAGTTCATCCTCTTTGCCTTTTCCCATCATCATTCCATCTTACATGAACAGCATGAAGGTCATTCAAAGAATGTTGTGATGTTGTACAGGACAGTGGTGGAGCAAGCTGAAACCATCCTGCTTTAAACCGCCTTGTTAAGGTGAGTGTGTCCAGTGGAAGTCTTGTAACACCCCTTGTTAAGACAAGTGTGTCAAAATGATGTGTGTTATAGCACACTGTGTTTTAAACTGGCCACACCAGAAGGAAATCAAAATGTGCATGACG
Source organism: Conus betulinus (assembly GCA_016801955.1). Taxonomy (NCBI): domain Eukaryota; kingdom Metazoa; phylum Mollusca; class Gastropoda; order Neogastropoda; family Conidae; genus Conus; species Conus betulinus. The sequence goes on along the minus strand of JADBJO010000536.1, from coordinate 113,391 downwards.
AAGCATGCTGGGAACGTTTTATAACTCCACTCTTGTCAGTCAGCAGCTCATTGAAATGGCTGAAACAGTGGGAAGTAAATTCACTTTCATTGTTCATTTGGACATGTAATGATTGTTAAGAGACCTACAGGAACAAAGGGAGACATACAGGACTCTCATGCTGACATCTACCTCCATATCTGTCCTGTGTAGGAAGTGACGAAGAGAAGCAGAGCTCTCCTTTAAGGTCTTGTGTTCTCTGTGATGAGGGAGGGGGAGCTTTGTGGACCAGCCATGTTTGCTGCCCCCCCCCCCCCCCCCCCCCCCCCCCGGTGAACAGAAGCATTGATCTTGGGCTCTGTCCATTACATATTGTCTTCAGAAGCGCTGGGCCTCAAATGCTTCAAACTTTTCTCCCCATATCCACTGTGAGGGTCCAGCTCTCACACACAGGTGTAGGAAGCGAGGTGACCAGAGCTTTGTGGCGCTTGACCTTGGTGGGGAGGTTGTACATAGTGGTCTTCCATACCCTGGTCAAATATGTCAATGCTGACAAGGAAAAGGGAGTCTGATCTTGACCACTATTGCTGAGGGCAAGGTACATGATGGCCTGGGACTATTCGTGGTGATATTTGTGTGGTTGGTGTTTGTGCTGTTACCCATCGCTGTGTGCTTGTCAGACCTCTTCTCCATCCCAAACTCCCATCTCCATCCGAATACACTCTCACCTATTCAGTAAGCCTGCAAGTTAACTCATATGAATTCATCACTACTGCTCTAGTAGGTCTCTGTCACCTGCAAGTAGAAGGCTGGACATGGTTTTCCCCTCACTGTAATGGTGGAAATGAATGGATAGAAAGTTTCCCTCATGTTTTTCTTGAGGAAGAGGTTCAAGAGAACCGACAAGACTGAAGCCTTGGTGAACGCTGACAGTGGTAGGGGAAAAGTCACTGGCGTCTTTGTCCACGATGATGGAGCTGTTAGTAGAGTTGTATCGAACCTCACGGAGCTTTAACTCAATGTTCTCAATTTCTAATGTTGACATTTTTGAAGTCATGTCATTGGCTGTTTTGCCTTACTCTTGTCAAAAGCTTTCTTGAAATCGATAGAATCATAGACTAGGTCATGATGGTTTTGCTGATATTTCATGATTATCATCTTGTAGGTGAAAATCTGGTTCTGATAAACATGATACACCTTTTAAAATGGCCAGCTGATTCAGCCATTTCTTTATGTCTCTATATACATATTTTCAGTCCACATTTCTTTGTTGCTTTGAGGCTTTAAAGACACACACAGTCAGTTCAGAGATTGAAAGTAAACAGCAATGCAGGTTTTTTTTTTTTTTTAGGAATGTGTTTTTCAAATACATACACATATTTTGAAGAATGATATAAAAGATGTTAAGTAGCTACAAATATGTACCGATGTAACTTTTTCAGCACTGAAAAAAACTAGTTCTTTTTTTACCATTGCAGATTTACAAGCAGTGTGTGGAATTTTTGATAAGACTGTCCGACACCCAGAACGAAATGGAGGTATGTAGAACTGCAGTGTGACCTTTCGGTGAGTCTGTGTGACAGGTTCACTTTCTTCATGCTGTCTTAACCCTTCAGCAACCTTACTCCCTTGCCATTCATCCCGTACTGCACAGCCAAAGCCACATACAGGATTGTCCTGTTTCAACCTCATCAGCAGCACACAACAGGGAATTATTAATCGTTTATCCTATCACAGCAAAATGTAATAATCTGAGAAGCACATTATCTTCAGGGGAGGCAATTTGTTACTTATGTTGTTACATGTAGTAATTTGGTCATTTATTGTTTTGTAGACAGCGTACAATGATGGTTCTTAGGTCTTCTGTGAAAAGAGCACCATCATCACTGTTGTTTCTGTGGATGATGTCAGAGTGTAGCTTTCTTAACCCTAATCCGTCATTGTGCACCATTCTTAGATTTTTTTTTACTTTGTGCTGTTTTGGTGTTGATGTCTGGTACTGTGCTAAGTGTGTTAGATACGTATGTGTGTGTGTGTGTGTGTGTGTGTGTGTGTGCGTGTGTGTGTGTGTGCGTGTGTGTGTGCGTGTGTGTGTGTGTGTGTGTACTGGTCAGTCCCTTAATTAAAAAAATTCTACTTTCTTTTATATGATCATTTCTACAACATCTGTGTGTGTATTTTTGTAATGTGTATGTGTTATAGACATGTTGTTTGTGTGTGTGTGTGTGTTTACATAGTTGCTTTAACTTTGTGCTATTTAGCTATATGTGTGTTTGTATACATGTATCTATTTGTCGATGTGGCAGGTGTCTAATCGTGGTCATGCCTTGCATGTGGCCCTGGAAATACTGAAAAGGCTGCATACAGTAAGTTCTTTTCTTTTGATCTGTTTGTGCTGTGTGTGTGTGTGTGTGTGTGTGTGTGTGTGTGTGTGTGTGTGTGTGTGTGTGTGGGTGTGCGTGCATATGTGGGCATGCATACACTCACTTGACACTGTGCACATCCAGGCATTCGTGTCTATACACAAGCACAGAAACATCCATGCACATTCATTCGTGAAGGCACATGTGCACCACACACACACACGCACGCACGCACGCACGCGCGCGCATGCATGCATGCACACATGCACACTCTCTCTCTCTCTCTCTCTCTCTCTCTCTCTCGCTCTCTCTCTCTCTCTCTCTCTCTCTCTCTCTCTCTCTCTCTCTCTCTCTCTCTCTCTCTCACACACACACACACACACACACACACACACACACACACACACACAGAAAACTGAGTAGTAAAAACTACCAACACTCAATATGCATATTGCAAATTTGCTGTTTATTTACACAACCTTCATCAAGCATAAAACCCATAAGCCTAATAAATGATGGCCTTACACACACACACACACACCACACACACACACACACACACACACACACACACACACACACGCATATATGCACACACACACACACACGCACACACTTGCACATACATACCAAAATTAATGTGTATGCATAGGCATAGATCTAACATACACATAAATGCACTCATATACACATATGTAGGCACACACTTGTGAACACCTATGTACACACACACCACAAATGACTGCATGTGTGTCTACGCACACACATGCACATACAATGTACACAAGTTGTTACCTTTGACAGGTGAATGAAGACCACCATCAGATCATACCCTACCACCGGTTCCACGTGCCGGACCTGAAGGACATTGTCAACATCCGCAACGACTACATCAGTTGGGTACAACGCACACATCAGGGCACCAGCACAAACACACGGGTATTCTGCTGCTACATGTATTAATGACTATTGCTGGTTGGTTTACTCTTGTTTTTATTTGTTTATTACTGCGTGTGCTGGAGGAGCCGACAAAGCAAAATACGTTGTCAGTCCTGTATTTTATATATGTGTGTGTGAGCATGTTTGTGTGTCTACAGGATAACTTGAAATGATGAAGTGAATTTTTTATTAAATGGTTTGGAGGATCACTGTCTCGGAGTGGCTTAATTTGGAAACATCTGGGTTTGAAATCTACATAACACAAAAAGAGCCATGTTTGAAGCTGTTTGTGGTTGCAAGGGATTACAGTGTTTTGTTACATGATACTGTTATTCTTCACCTTTTGTTGTTTTTTTTTCCCTTTTGTTTTCTTTTTGCTGATGGCAATGGCATGTATGTCATGGGATGGGAATAAGTTGTCAGTGTCTCAACATCACTTTTCATGACTTCAAACTAAACAATTTCTAGGTGTGAAAATTTCTGCATGGTAAATGAGATTTCACTTTGCAGTCATTTCAAAGTTTTTTTTTGTTTGTTTGTTTGTTGCTGTTTTTTTACACTATGAACGAAATTTTATTTTGCAGTCATTTCAGTGGCGATTTTTTTATTTTGATTTTCTGATTCTAGTTTCTACTAGATTTTAAATCTCCTCTTGATTTTTTAATCGAGTGTTAAATTTTAGCTTTTTTTTCTTTGCTCTCACAGTTTTCACTCATCTTGGTGCTTACGTTTACAGCCATGCTCATGAGAATCATGTTGGAGTTCAGTGCCAGCATGGTAGAGGGGTGTATGTAAATTTTGTGACCATCCATGAAATAATGTGCTGCTGTCCTGACGAGTCATTTCTGTCATAGTCAGTTGGGTCTGTTCTGATTCAACAAGCGTTCAGGATAAAACCTGCTTTTTTCTCTTCCTGATGACAACCAGTGCTTAATGGGCCACACATTTTGAGGATATACCTCACTTTGCTTCCTCCTGATGATAATCAGTGCTTATTGGGCCACACACACATCGACTCACTTTGCTTCCTCCTGATGATAATCAGTGCTTATTGGGCCACACACATCGACTCACTTTGCTTCCTCCTGATGATAATCAGTGCTTATTGGACCACACACACATCGACTCACTTTGCTTCCCCTGATGATAATCAGTGCTATTGGGCCACACACATCGACTCACTTTGCTTCCTCCTGATGATAATCAGTGCTTACTGGGCCATGCACACTACTCACTCACTTTGCTTCCTCCTGGTGATAATCAGTGCTTATTGGGCCACACACATCGACTCACTTTGCTTCCTCCAGATGATAATCAGTGCTTATTGCTTACTTGGGCCATGCAGTGCTTACACTACATCTCACTTTGCTTCCTCCTGATGATAATCAGTGCTTATTGGGCCACACACATCGACTCACTTTGCTTCCTCCTGATGATATCATCAGTGCTTATTGGGCCACACACATTGACTCACTTTGTTTCCTCCAGATGATAATCAGTGCTTACTGGGCCATGCACACATCGACTCACTTTGCTTCCTCCTGATGATAATCAGTGCTTATTGGGCCACACACACATCAACTCACTTTGCTTCCTCCTGATGATAATCAGTGCTTATTGGGCCACACACATTGACTCACTTTGTTTCCTCCAGATGATAATCAGTGCTTATTGGGCCACACACATCGACTCACTTTGCTTCCTCCAGATGATAATCAGTGCTTATTGGGCCACACACATCGACTCACTTTGCTTCCTCCTGATGATAATCAGTGCTTATGGGGGCCACACACATTGACTCACTTTGCTTCCTTCTGATGATAATCAGTGCTTATTGGGCCACACACACATCGACTCACTTTGCTTCCTCCTGATGATAATCAGTGCTTATTGGGCCACACACACATTGACTCACTTTGCTTCCTTCTGATGATAATCAGTGCTTATTGGGCCACACACACATCGACTCACTTTGCTTCCTCCAGATGATAATCAGTGCTTAATGGGCCCACACACATAGACTCACTTTGCTTCCTCCTGATGATAATCAGTGCTTATTGGGCCACACACACACACATCGACTCACTTTGCTTCCTCCTGATAATAATCAGGACTTATTGGGCCACTCACATTGACTCACTTTGCTTCCTCCTGATGATAATCAGTGCTTATTGGGCCGCACACATTGACTCACTTTGCTTGATAATCAGTCTTATCTGATGATAATCAGTGCTTATTGGGCCACGCACATTGACTCACTTTGCTTCCTTCTGATGATGATAATCAGTGCTTATTGGGCCACACACATTGACTCACTTTGCTTCCTCCAGATGATGATCAGTGCTTATTGGGCCGCACACATTGAGGACATGAAGCACTTTGCTTCTTCCTGATTATAATCAGTACTCATTGGGCCACACTGTGTGAAAGACCTTTCATGACTTGACCTGCTTTTCTCCTTGCTGAAGACAATCATTGGTTATGGTGCCACAGATATTCAGAACATGACCTACTTTGCTCACTGATGAAAATTATTGTCTATTTGGCTACACACATACAAACAGGTTATAATCTATTTTGCTCCTGATTGGACATGACCAGTTTCGATCCTTATTGCAGACAATCACAGCTGAGTAGACCACGCCGCGTGAAAGTGCACTCAAGACATAATCCGTTGAAAATGAGTGTCAGAATGCCTAGTGTCAGACTCTTCCTATCCTGGGTGTGGTCTGGCCTGGTAGAAGTGTGCTGGAGCCAGAAAATTCCCGGCATGATAATGGCTGGGACAGAAAGTAAACCTAAACTTTCCAGTTTTTCCCTCTCCGACACTACAGCCATGCTTGGCAGCTGGTGTGTTTATTTATACCTGACCATTGGCATTTATATTTTTGTTAAGAAAATGGAGTCTGAAATTTAGACGAATCTGTTCTTTTCTCACATTCAACTTTGAATTCAAGAAGCCCACGCTGTAGCAGTGTGTGTGTGTGTGTGTGTGTGTGTGTGTGTGTGTGTGTGTGTGTGTGTGTGTGTGTGTGTGCAGGGGATTCACTTCTGCAGCTATCCCTTCATGTTTGAGGGGAGGCACAAAGAGCATCTTGCTGCAGACTGATGCCCAGTTACAGATGAGGGTAGGCTGAATCACTACATGTCCCTCAGTTGTCTCCTGTGCAGTGAATCACTACAAGTCCCTCAGTTGTCTCCTGTGCTCTGCAGTTGAATTACAGCACATCATGTCATTTTTCCACTACAGGTCTGATCTTTACAAACCGACTGTTCATAATCATCTATTCAGGTAGACCCAAATCTCTCCTCAGTGGTGTCAGTGGCAGTCAGCCTGATACAGGCAGTGTCTTATTTTGATTTCTTACCCAAGACCAGCATAAAAGATGCAGTGAAAGTCCCAGAGGCAGGCAGACGAAGAAAGTTATGGATGAGTTTGAAGGACTTGGGCGGTTGCAGCCCCCCTTCTCCATTGCCCAGGTGTCCATCTCAGCACCTGTGCCTCCAGGGTCACTGGAAAACAATGGTGATAACTTTGGTGAATCAGAGCAGATCAGGACATGACCTGAGATAGGCTAGACATAGTTGGTGTGTTTTAGGCTGGTCATAGTTGGTGAATTGCTGTAAAAGCCCATTCATTGTTTATGTATATTACCATTATCCGTGAAATGGGGATGTGAAATCCATAGCGTTGTGCCAGAGTTAAACTACTGCACCCTGCCCTTACACTGCAACAAACCAAAATTGTAATAGTGGCAGAAGACAGAATTTCGTTCTAATTCACAGGCAAGGTTATGTCCAAGGGAAGTTACACAGACTGTTAACTTGACCATGTTACTGTACATACATCTCTTCCGTCGATTGAAAAAAGTGCTCTTTGATAGTGTTGTTTTGAGATGGCAGAATAAAGGCAGTTCTCAAGTTTAGAAGCATACGAACTTGTGCAAGGCGAAGGAGAGCAGAGATTTGGGGTCATAAACTATACCATGTCAGATCATAGCATTCAACAGCAGTCAGTCAGCTCTGCCAGGCCGAAATTTTTGTGGCAAATGCAGTCATAAGACAGTCACGTGATGCCCACCCTACTTCCGATGCCAGTGTTCACATCCCGTACCTCATTCACCTTCGGCCTGTCGCCCAAGCAAGATAAGTCTTGTGCTCTGTCTCGCCTATACTTCTGCCTTTGTGTAAAGATTGCTTGTGTTTTGCATTCTTGACCTGTTCAGTTGTGGCTTGCGCTAAACCCTTAGTACACTTGCCGTGTGAGGCTCTTGGTGGGCTAGCATTTCTAGCATTTTATTAATTTTTCATGATCGTTGCGATCCTTGGTACTTTGTTCGATCGGCGTTTTACTCTCGCGTTGTCGTTCCCTCGCGAGTTTGTTTTCAGTGCTAGTTCCATCGGCACGGTCTCAAGTTACCTTGTGCCATTCGGTAACTCATTCTTCCTCTTCTCTACAGCCTTTCTGCACATTGGTATTGCTCCACGCGCCGGTATTCCGTTCGACGGTCGAACACTTGCCAGTCCTCGACCGCCATCTTTCTTCCACGACAGTCGTGTTTTCCCACCATTTTGCCTCTCCTCGTACTAAGTTCATCGTACTCCACGTGGTTTAGCCCTCAAAATTTCTTGTGCTAATACACACGGGGTTCATTTGTGTAATAAACTCATCGTTCTAACACACGCGGATCGGGATTGCGATCACGCAGCAGCATACTCAGCACTTCTCGGTGACGGTGCTGTGTACGGGTGATTGAGTTTTCATACAATTTCTTGATTCCCTGGCACATCACACGAGTGATTTATCTCGCTCAGCTACCCCATGCTGTTTATATATATACCATTCCGCACAGCCGATCAAGTTTAATTAACTCCCTCTTGATCGACCATTGTGTCTCCCCTTTGGTTGTGTGCTCCGGATTTGCTCTGCACCATTGTCCAACATGGTGAAGGACACCGACGGGTCGAGCCACTTCGCTATCCAGAAGTCGCTCACATTCCCGGAGAACCCGCAGGTCGATTCCAATCCAGAGCAAACCATTCTTACTACGGAAGAACAGACAGCCGAGGTAGATGGATGACCTTTCTGCGGAGGGGACGCGTGACCATTCCTCCTCTACCCGACCGCCGGATGCACGATCACTGAGTCCGAAAGCAACAAGGCAAGCGGCCGCCATTAATAAATGTCTTTCTTTTGACCTGCCCAGAATATCTAAGGGCAAGGCTCCCCTCAAAGGGCAAAGCCTAGTCAAATCTTCTCATCGAAATTCTCCTTCTCCATCGGCCAGCATGCCTTCTACTTTCCCACACAAAGTGAGACCTCTTTCTATCATGCTGCGTCATGGGACCTTCGGCCCCGGGGAACTTTGCCGAGACATGGACCAGCAGGGGTGATGGGTTTGGGCTGGAATCACCACCCGTCACCCGCCTTGATGAGCCGCGGGTCACTAGTTCCCCCCCCCCCAACTTGACTTGCAATCTCATGACGATCTCCCCAACGTACACAGGTGCAGCCAACACCCGTGCACGAGGAGCGTCCTGACTCCGGATGCAGTCTTAAGGTCGCGTCGTGGCGTGAACACGGTCGTGTCTATAATTCTGGGTGTATGGCCACGCCGGGTTTTAACTCAGGCTGTGTCCCATACACAAGGATGGTCGACCAACCCCAATCGACCGCCGCAGGTTCCCCTAAGGGTACAGGACGTTGGGGAGCTGACCTACTCGGCTCCCCACTTGGGCAACGTCCGCGGTCCCGTTCCTACGGGGGGGAGGATCAACCAGTGGGACCATGGGTAACCTGGCCTATCCCTCTTGGGGGGGATGAAGCGGGGGGGGGGGGGACATGATGCCGCAGCCAGTCCAACTCGCTCATAGGTGGGTAGGGGGTTCGCCTACCGTGTCCTCCTCCACAGCACCACTTACACTAAGGTCCTCGGAGGCCCACACCAAGTTCGTGTATGAGGATCTGCACACTTCTGGGCAGGTACGACAGACCACGGTGTCTTGATACCCCCCCCCCCCCCCCCCCAGTGTTTTCAGGTTACCCAGGTCTCCGGGACATTCTGCACATACCCCAGGGCCGCCACAGCCCGCCTACCTCCCCGGGGACCAGTGGCTCTATGCCCCCGAGAGAGACCAGTGGCTTAACCCCCACACCCAACAAGAACAGCTCCATGGTTGAATGTGGCACCCAGCCTCATCCACCTGGGTCGACCTCGGTCTACCATCTCAGGTGCTGTCCAATCGGCAGGCCGGGCTCCCCATCCTAGTCTGGCCACTGAGCAGAGAGCCATGAGGGACCCGCCCCCTCACCCCCCCACCCCCACCCCCACTACCCAACGAGGGCAGGACCCTCACGCACCTATGCAGTTGTCTCCTGAGGAAGGTCCCTCACAACCTTCCCAGGAACACGACCCCCCTGAGGCTGAGGAGGATGAGGAAGATGAACTCTTCTCCTCTTTGTACGATGTGCGCACCATTGAACGGTTTCGCCCGGACCTGGTGGTGAGGGAAGCCCCTCCCTCTGACCATGTCCTGTTGTTCTCCGAAATCGTCGGGCCACCCCCAGCCCAGCAATCTAAACCCAGGATTGTTGCATCTCAGTCTATCACCACACTTTTTGGGAAGGTCTGGCAACTCGCGCCAGGGGTGTGCAAGCCGTCCCCCCACCAGGGCAAGATCCCACCCCGGCGCCTAACACGGCCCCCATCGGCACTCTCCTCAGGGTCTGCAAAAAGTATCCAGTCACCTCCTTATTCTCAGACAATCCTGCAACCAAGGAATTTGGCCTTTCCCAACCAGATTCCCAACCTGGCCCCCCCTACTTCGGGCTCCATCTCCTTTGAGGCCTTAAAGGACTGGGACCGGGTAGCCAGGATGGGCATTCTACACACCACTGCCGGGCACGCCTCTCTAGGCATGCTCCTGCAGCGGGCGGAGGTACTCTGGCCGGAGGAGGACGGCGCCATCCCAGTGTCCTCGGACTCAGGCTCCGAGACTCATCAGGAGACGAACTCTCACTTGTTCAGCGATCCTTTTATGCAACACCTGGTCAACAGGATCTCGCATCACCTTTCAGCTGTGGCGGACAGTGCAGCCAGGACCCACTTTAACTGTCTGTTGGTAGTGAGAGATGGCATGCTGGCACGGTGCACTCTCTCCTCGATGTTCAAGGCATCCCTGCAGTACGTCACGGGCCCAGACCAGTCTCTTTTGGCGACTATTCCATGGCTATCATATCACAATCTGTCGAGGAACGCAAGCAGGCAGCTTCTTTTGCGGCTAGGCCACTGCCACGCCCTGATAGGCCCCCATTGCGTTCCTCCCCTCTCTTCTCCAGGCCCAGACCTTATCCCAGGCAGGCGCCATCCCACACCGCAGGGCCCGACAAGTGTCCTCATAATTCACCTAGGACAAAACCAAAAAACCTCCCCAACAGTATTTTCGGTTCGACCAGCAGACACGGCCACGGAGGTGACTAGGGGAGTCACCCAAGAGGGACTTGGATCAGGCACAACCCTTGCAACAAAAACCCCCTCCACCTTATTGCCCCCCCTCCCCCCCCCCCCCCCCCCCCCCCCCCAATCCGAACCGTCAGCTCCCCTGGCAGGCAGCCTGTCCCAGCATGCCCACCAGTGGAGCCATATGGGTCTCAGCCCCTGGATAGTGGCGGTTTTACAGGAAGGGTTTCGCCTACCTTGGGCCCACGAACATCCTCCCCTCATGCGTTCTCCCCCTCCCTCCCCCAACGAACCCCCCCAACCCCCCCACCCAGCCAAGCAGAAGCTCTTTGCCTGGAGGTCCTAAACTCCTCCAAAAAGGGGCCATCACGGAGATTTCCCATCCCAACCCTGGGTTTAACTCCCACCTCTTCGTGATCCCCAAACCCTCTGGGGATGGAGGCCCATCCTCGACCTCTCTCCCCCAACAACAAGTTCCTCACCCCCACCAAATTCAAGATGGACACTCCCACCCAGATCAGAGACTCCATCCATCAGCTCGATTGGGCTACCTCCACAGATCTGAAAGACGCTTACTTTCAGATCCTTATTCACCGTGCCCACAGACGTTTCCTCCGGTTCGTCTGGCAAGGTCGGGTGTTCCAGTTCAAGACCCTCCCCCTTGGCCTCTCCTCTCACCCTTCCTCTTCACGAAGGTTGTCAAGGAGATGGTCTCCCTGGCCAGACAGGAGGACATTCGCCTCCTTGTGTACCTGGACGACTGGCTCATCCTGGCTTGGGCTGGGGGGCCCACTTGGAGGACAGTCATGCCTCGGGAGTGTGGGATGCGCAGACAGCACGTCTCCACATCAGTGTCTCAGAATTGGAAGCGGTCAGGCTGGCCCTCCTCCGCTTCCAACATCGCGTCACTCACCGACTGGTTCTCCGCCTCACGGACAAACACATCGGTAGCTTACTATGTCAACTCTCACTGCGGACAGAGGCCCTCCTTCGATGGTGTCATGCACGGGGAGTCAACCCTCCGCGCGAGACACATAGCGGGGACACACAATATCCTGGCAGACTCTCTCAGCTGGTCAGGGTGCCTTCTGCACACACAGTGGACCCTGAACAAGCTGACAAGTGAACAAGCTCCACAAGGTGATCAGAAAGGCGAGACTGGAAAGACCCAGGCTCATCCTCATAACCCCTTGGTGGCTGACCCAGTCTGGTTTCCAGAACTCGAGTCTCTCACTCATGTTCCACCCCTCCAGTTCAACCCTCGGTGGGATATGCTCAGGCAGCCCCGCTCAGGCCTCCCTCACTCCAACCCCCATGCTTCGCCTGCACACTTGGCTCCTATGCCAGCCCAAGTGCGAGCATCTGCCCCTACCTCCCTCTCGGACAGATCCCAGTCCATCCTAGACACCCTCGCAGGGGCTGGGGCCTCGCAGGAACTACGTCACTTGGCTTTTGCCTCACGTAGGGCCAGCACTGAGTCCCTCTACAACTACTGATGGGAGAGATGGGTTGCTTGGTGCTTGGATATCTCTGTTCCCCACAACTACCCTTCAACGTTCTGATAGACAATTTCCTACCCCATCTATCTTCCTCTCTTAAGCTCTCTGCTAGTCCCGTTCAGGGCTACAGGTCTGCTACCTGCACCACCACCCCCGCTAACTCGGCGGCCCTTCTTTTGAGAAGGACTTCATTCTCAGAGAGGTATCTATGGGGGTGGCCCTACAGGAAGCTCAGTCCCCTAGGCACATTCCTCTTTGGGACCTGTTTCTTGTGCTAGACGCCTGAGATACTACTGGGAACGCTCACATCACAGGTGCTCCTCCCAGAAACGTCTCCTTATTTCTATCAACCCCAATAATAAGAAAGACATCTCGGCTGGCACTATCTCTAGGTGGCTTTCCAATACGGTGAGATCTGCCTATGCCCAGGCGTACAAGGATCTCCCGGTCCCTTCTCCCTGTGTGCCATGAGGTCAGAGCGCTGGCCACTTCTGCAGCGTTCCAGCACTCTGTCCCCTTGCGCCATCCCTGGAGGCAGCCTACTGGCGTTCGGAAAACCCTTTCATAAACTTTTATTTAAGGGATATCCGCATGTCCAGGGCTGACGGTTCTAAAGGGATCTCCTTGTGGTGGCCAATACAGCCATATCGGTTAACCCCCCAGAACCACTAGGGTGCTCAGCCCTCCTCTGATTCCTTTAAATTCTGCTGTGGTCTGACATGGTATAGTATATGATGCCAAAATGGGGAGTTTTTATTATACTCCCTGTTTGGCTAGTATACTTACCATGTCAGACTCTAAAGCCCGCCCTACCTTCCCCTCTAGTGCCAAGGTTCTTTGGGTTACCTTGCATGCAGGCCTCACCGAATGAGGTACGGAAGCGAACATCTGCGTCTTCCATTGGCGGAAGTAGGGTGGGGCATCACGTGACTGTCTTATGACTGCATTTGCCACAAAAATTTCGGCCTGGCAGAGCTGACTGACTGCCGTTGAATGCTATGGTCTGACATGGTAAGTATACTAGCCAAACAGGGAGTATAATAAAAACTCCCCATACCTGGTTGAATGACTAAGGGAAAGATTACTTTAATGAAAAAGTTACATTCTTTTTCCGTGCCTTTGCCTACATATAATATAAACATAGTAAGATGCTTTTCACACTTTTTCACTTTAGAGTTCAGTGATATTTTCACACTTTTTCACTGTAGAATTCAGTGACACAATTTTTAGAAATGCAGAAATGTGCAAGTAGCACTCAAGGAAATATATTTTGAATGTATGCTTTTTTCGTGTGTGTATATGGATGCAGTTTGCTTTCATCATTTTGTGAAAGCTTATGGAATTTATAAGGTAAAAAGCCAAAATATGATATCAAGGCTATGAAATCATTATACTTTGTAAGGGGGCATGGTAAGGTTGTGTGACGCAAATGCTGAATCAGGATAGGCACTATTTGGCGCCACCAAAGTGAGTTAGTAGACATGCAGTGAGCGTCTTCTCTGGTGGGTTGTGTCGTGATGCCCTGCAACTGATTACTTCCTTAGGACTGTGTGTGTTTTGGATGCGATGCGGAGTGAGCATCTTGAGAGTAACATAACTGAAAGGGCACAGGCAATCAGACAACGTGAAACCAAGAAAGATGATTAAAAAACAGATCACATGATGTCCTTAGGAAGAGACACAGGTAGCTGTAGCACAAGTTTTACTTTATCATTTGAGTCTTGAGAAATTTCAAAGTCAGTGGTTTTGATTGACCTTTCTGTCAGAATGAGAGATTTGGCAGAGGAGAGAGAAGGGGGGGGGGGGGGGGGGGGGGGGGGAGGGGGAAAAAGGGAGAAAAAACATTATGACTTGATATGATTCAGGCAGAAAGAATCAGAAGCTCCAGCCAGGATAATGACTTCTTTAAAAAGCGGGGAAAAATAGAGGGTTTTTTTTAATCCAGTGTAATCTGACACGGTGAAGGAATAACTTTGTAAGAGTTAACTTGAGTGTGTGGTTTGTTCTTCTGGTATAGGGGTATGTTGTGAACATATACAAGAGGGGAAAAAAACGTGCTTATGGCGAGTGTCTGAATGTGGTCAGAGTGCAGTGGAAGAGGTGACCCGGCGCAATCTGATGGGGATGTTCATGCCCATTGACCCAGTGAGCTCTGTCCTGGTGATGATGGTGACTCGTCAGAACATCGTCAAGGACACCATCACCACACTGCAGAAGATCAGGCCCCAGGACCTGAAGAAGCCTCTGAAGGTGAGCAGGGAGGGAGTGTTGACACTGCAGTATTGAAATCGGCAGTACTGTGTATGGAAGTGACTTGATGTTTAATAGTAAGTGACATTATTATTGTTATTATGACTTCTTGTATAGTGCCTATCCTCGGCTAGAGACGAAGCTCTAAGCGTTTTACAATCCACACTTGTTTTACAAAAAAACGGGGTTGCCTACTTGGGTAGTGCCAACTGAAGAAACTACCAGCTGGCGCTTCATTCAGTTGTTTCCTGTGTCATCCAGTCAGTATTGTTGACTCAGTTTCCTTACTTCCTGCATTCTTTCCATTTCTCATGCAGAGTGCATGCATGTGTAACATGTCATCTATACCAACGGCCAACTGGCCTCTTCCGAAAGTTGGTAATAGGATTTTACATGTGTGCAGGATGTTATGCATGCGTTCACACACAGAACCTCGGTTTATAGTCGTATTCGAAGGACTGTATGGGAAATGGAGTCAGAAACAATGATAACTCCGAGGGAAAAACCCATCTGTACTGAAACGGCCTGGCAGAGATTCAAACGCGCAACCTCAGGATCACCAAGATTACAAGTCTGGTGTTCTGCCAGTGAGCTGTTCTGGCCCCTGCAAGATCAACTTGTTTTATGCGGCAGTATATAGGAAGTGATATCACACTGCTTAGAAAGTGACATAACCGTATGTAGAAATGACATCACAGTCTGTGTAAGAAGTGACATTGCATAAGAATTGATGTAATTAATCATAGGATGTGACTTAACAGTACTTTCATTTCTCACTGAGGTGTAATGAGGACTTCAGTTGACAGTGAATTTTGATTTTTCTTCTATTTCATTTTTTTTTTTTTTTTTTTGGTCATTTCTCTTTAACATAGAACAAAATTGTCCAGGTTGTGTTCTTGGGAGAGGAGGCTGTCGACGAAGGGGGCGTCCGAAAGGTGGGTATTACTGTATGGGAAACTGGTATTACTGTGTGGGTTACCATTGCTGTTACTTTAGGTGTTATTGTGTGTTACTTTGAATGTTACTGTTCGTCTTATGTGGGTATTGTAGAGGTGTTACTGTGGAGGTTAATGTGGTGTTAACGTTCAGTGGTTGTTGTTTTTTTTTTTTACAGGACCTGTAGGTTAATGGTGAACAAGACAAATAGTTTGGAGCTAACCATTTTAAAAAGATCTATAGTACAATCAATGGTGATGGACATTTCAATTAATGTTGAGACAAGTAGTTTGGAACTAGGCATGCTAGAAAGATTGGTGTTACAATCTGTGATGATGATTCCAGTCTGCTTGATATTCCATTTGATAAAACATTACTCGAAAAACTGCCTTTAGAACGTAGACTGATAGAACACTGATGATTTAAGAATTATAGCACTAAAATCAAGTTTTTTCAAAAAAGTTGAAATGTTGACATCAGTGTGATGTTTTTCCCATTAATCCACGCCTTGCCTTGCTTGACAGTGAAACACAAGGAAAAATTTCACATGGGGTGTGGTGTTGCAGGAATTCTTTATGTTGTTGCTGCGTGAAGTTCTGGACCCCAAGTACGGCATGTTCCTCTACAATGACGATCTCTCACTCATGTGGTTCAATGCTCAGGTATTTTGGATGCTTCTTGGTTTATACTCGACAAACTCTGGGTAATGGTCAGTGTAGGTTCAGTTTGCGGTTGGCAGTCAGAATTTTTACTTGCGTGTGCAAATGAACAAACTCAAAGCAACATCTGATGTGATTTGGCATCGTTCTGATTGAGAGACTAAAAGCACACCAAGGGAATTAGAATGATAAATCTCTTTTGCTCATTCAAGGTTGAATAGATGGAGTATGTGCACAGTAAACCTGCTTTGTGGTTCAGTTTGATATCAATACTTGTGTGAAAAATGGGGATGGGAAGCGTTCAGGTCACTGTTTTAGCACAAGTGATGATGGGAAGTTAGAGTGCAGTCAACTTGTTTTATGCAGCAGATACTTGAATGGAGCAAGATACTCAACTTCATACCGATGTTGGAAAGTAATGAGATTCCATCACATGAGTATTGTCTGCGACAGACGTTTGAAAGGAATGAGATGTTTCATTTGAATGGTTTTGTCTGTGACAGGTATTGGAAGGAAAGAAGATTCCATCAGATCTGTATTGTCTCTGACAGGATGCTTTTAGGGAATTAACTGTTCCATTGGATTAGTATGTTGTATGTCAAGATGTTTAAAAGATTGAATTGTTCCATCTGATTAGTATAGTAAGTGACAGACATTAAGAGAAATAAAAATGTTCTGTTTGAGTAATATTGTGTGTGACAGACATTAAGAGAGAATGAAATGTTCCGTCTGAGTAATATTGTGTGTGACAGACATTAAGAGAGAATGAAATGTTCCATCTGATTAACATTGTCTGTGACAGACATTGGAAGGGAATGAGGTGTTCTATCTGATTCATATTGTCTGTGACAGATAGGGGAATTTGATGTACTATCTGATCAATATTGTCTGAGAGAGACGTTAGGAGGGAATTTGATGTTCCATCTGATTAGCATTGTCTATGACAGAAATCAGCAAGTGAGATATTATTGTGACTGACTGGGATTGTCTGTAACAGAAGTGTAAAGGTAATGAAATGTTCTATGGTAACCTGTGTGACAGACATTTGAAGGCAGCGAGATGTTCCACCTGATTGGCATTCTGTGCGGTCTGGCCATCTACAACTTCACCATCATTGATCTCCCCTTCCCCCTTGCCCTCTTCCGCAAGCTGCTTCAGAGGTACGAGGTCTTTCCTTTTTTTTTTTTTTTTTTTTTTTTTTTTTTTCTGTCCCAACCTCTGCGCCACCTCAGAGGCAGTGCACCCACGCCGCATTCCGACACCCCATTCACAGCCACAGCCCGGTCGGCCCCCGCCACAGCCCCGGCACCGGCAATCCACAGGGAGCAGTCAATGTCAAGTCGTCAGAGGCAACCCATCGGAGGAGACACTGCACTGCTGCTGCCGAGTCACCTCAGTGGTGTTCAGTGGCGCCTGTTCTGATCGTACATACGCAGGACACCACCTACTAATCCCCTACTGACGACAATAATTGCTTAGTCGCGGAGCCGGCGTGAGTGAGCTCTCCCTCCGGAGGGCGCCACCACGTCCGTCCAACGACAGCCCCCATGGACTCGCCGATACCAGTGACCCGGACGGAACCAAACCAAGGCCACAGACGTGGAGAGGACATCGAAATTGAGGTCACCATGAGAGCAGGGCATGAAGGGCCACAGAATTTGAGACTTTTTTTTTTTTTATGCTGATCGATGAGAATTAGGATGATTAAGATGATGCTACGGATTTCCATTTCGGTCTGAGACTACATGACAGGGCTGTACTCTACGCTTCCTTTCATAATATATCCCGGCGTCAGCCAGGCCCGAGAGATACAGACACCTGCAGTGTTGGTCAGGAAATTTGAGCAACACTCTCAGAAACGCATCCATTAAGTGGATGAAACTCGACTGTGTGGTCCCAGTCTTCCCAACTGAGCCCGCAGCAAACTCAACTCTGGGTAGGAGCCGTCGGGGCAGGCAGAAAACCCACATGACTTCTGATGGGATTCGAACCCACGACCTCCCAGCCGGGAGTCCACGACGCTAACCACTTCGCCACGGCGGCTGGTAGGTCTTTCCTTCTTTCTGTTCTTATCGTCTGGAGGTCTAGGGGAAATGAAGTAATACTGTAAAACTAAGAGGGAGGCGAGGTATGGGCAGTTGAAAAGTTGATCTAGACTTTTGTGACCTTGTTGTTGATAAGTTGCCCGTAGAATCACTGACTTCTGTTGGGTTTATTTTGTTGATTTTGGGTTTGTTTTCTTGTTTTTTTTTTTGCGTTTGTTTGTTTTTTTTGATAATTTCCCAACTTGCTAAAGTAGATTCTTTAAAGTCAGTGCCTGTTTTTTGTGCAGGCCAATCACATTGGAAGACTTGAGAGAGCTGATGCCCACTGTTGGAAGGTGAGATAGTGGTGGTTTAGGTTCCTGTGTCTAAGTCATTGTCTGTGAGTGTATTAGCATTAGTGTGTGCATGTCTGTGTCTGTGTCAGTGACAGTGTATGTCTTTGTTTGTGTGAATATGTTGGTGATAATGTGTGGCATTGTCTGTTTATATGTCAGTATCAGTGTATATCAGTGCTGTGTGTGTTGGTGTAAGTGTATGGAATTGCTTGTATATGTCGATATTTATTTCTTATTAGTGTGTGTGGTATTGACAGTATGTCTGTGGTATGAAAGAGCAGTTAACATGATGCTGACAAGATACATCACAGTAGCACTTCAGGAGTGAACTCTCATCCTATGACCTGGTTCCTGGGTATACTGCAGCTCATAAACTTGGATTACCTCAAGGTTCTTCACTCTCAAATGTTTTGAACAGGACTTTGAAACAGAAATATACTGCAACTCATAAATTTGGATTACCTCAAGGTTCTCCACTCTCCAGTGTTTTTGTACAGGACTTTGAAACAGAAAGCAGGGTTACTGAAAGCATGGCATAATGAAAATAAACACGCAAAACAAGGTGCAAAGTAACACTCATTCAATGCTCAATATGAGACAGACAGCTTTCTGGGGAGAATTGTTGTGAGTGGTATTAGGTGTGTCGTTTATTTTGCCTTAAGAACATGTTTCTGTCGCAAACTTTCTTGCCTTTGTTATAAGTAAGTATTAGTTTGCTCTGTGTTTGTTTATTTCTGTTTTTAATTTTACTCTATAGGGCTTGCAGATCTCAATAGGATGAATGTTAAGTAGTTTTCCAATATATCTGCTTGGCCATACAAATACCTTATTGTTAATTGGTGTGGAACATCAAGATTAAAGGCAACAAAAGTGGTAAAGAAGTCAGCTAATCATGCTTCCATAAACTGGTCAGGTCAACAGAGTGATTGCCCTTAGTGAGTTCTTTTCATGAATCATAGTCTGATAATGAAGAGATGATGATGAAGTCTCATTGTTACCTTCTTCTTCTTCATCGTTCGCCATCCCGTTAGATGAGCAGCCCGGTGTCCTTGATGAAGGCTGCCGTCCATCGCAGTTCCTCCAGGGTGCCGTACAGCTTAGCTTCTACTGCTGTCGGTGTTGGCCAGTACTTTCTCTGGATGCTGCATACGTCGTACAGACTTGAAGGATGTGGTCAGTTGTCATTGGTCCCTCACCACAAGGGCACTCTCCACTCTGTCCAATGCCAAATTTTGTGTGCATGTGGTGAAGCTGGCAATTGTGTCCAGTCCTCAGGCGGAAGATCTTGACCTGTTCCCGTCATCCAGCAAATGGTATGTATCTTCTGGGTTGTATTTGGGATGCAGGAGGCGCCATTTTATTCCTTTCTGTGCCTTGATGATTGTCCTGATGATTTCATCGTATGACACCAGGTTGTTGGCCTGCTCCTTCTGTGCACTGTCTTTTGCCAGAATGTCTGCTTTTTCGGACCAGGCTGCTTCCAATTCAGTAGTGGGGCGACATCCCCAACCCAGCGGGTCCCTGGGTGGCGGATAGGGGAACGGCCCTCAGATATGGGGGTTAGCTGTGATATAAGTCAGGCTTGCCTGGCTGAATAAGCAGTCCCGGACCAACTGGCGATGTTCCTACCAGGATGGGGTGGGTCAACAGGTGGCACTGTTGTCCTCACTGAAATACCCCATGTGTTCTCTGACGGGCTCATCATGTGGTCAAGAGGCGCGGTATAACCTCTAGCCCTGGGGTGGAGAAACAATCCCCCCCTGTGCTTACAGGGCAGGACGTACGGGCCATGAGCTAAGGGTGAGGCACCCCGAAGAAAACTCCAGCTGAAGACAGAGGTATGGGGCCACTGGCGCAACTTAAACCACGATACCACGCATCCATGCTTCCATTATGATGCACTCATTGTTACCGATAATGTATGAATATGCTGGCACTGACATGTGATGATAATGATTGTCTGCAATGATGTTGATAGTGATGATGATGATGATGGTCAGTGATCACAGCTCATGACGATGGTGGTTGTTAATGATTATGATGGTTGTCAGGGGATAATGTATGATGATGGCGGATGATGATTTCTCTGCAGAAGTCTACAGGAGCTGCTGGACTACGAAGGAGAAGATGTCGAGGATGTCTTCTGTCTCAATTTTACGGTATGTGCAGCCATTGTCTGGGTCTGTTTCGCTTACGAAACTGGAAAAATATTTGAGGTGGTTTTGTGCATGTCTGTGTGTGGTTCTTTCCTTCTTCAATGTTAAGAGGAAATAGAGCAAGTGTGTAGTATGTATGTGTGCTTCTGTGTGGTGTGTGTGTGTGTGTGTGTGTGCGTGCGCATGTGTGGATAAATGTGCATCTTTCACTTGTTTTTTCTATCTAAAGAATACTTAAAGTGGTAGTTTATTATGAAAGCTGTAATCTTCCATCATCTCTTTCATTAGTACATCTTCCCTTGTCTTACTCTTGAGTACATTCTCCATCATTTCACAGTACATCCTCACATCTCAGTATGGGTGCATCTTCCTTCATCTGACTGTAACAGTACATCTTCCTTCAATGGATTGTGATTCCATCCTCCATTATCTGACCAAGCACGTCCTTCTTCATGAGACGGAGAGAGTACATGTTCTTAATCTAGTGGATGAGCACAATATTGTTCGTCTGACTGTATGAGTGCATGCTTCCTTATCTGATGATGCATGTATGCTTCCCTTATCTGAAGGCTTGAGTACATTTTCACTCATCTGACAGTGTGAGTACACAGATTATGTCCTCATAGTTCCATATCTCAGTGTATGAGTACATTGTGCACTCCTCACCTCACTGTATGAGTGCATTTTCTGTTTTTGCCTTGCACTGTTTTTTGCATGTTGAAGTCGGCCCAAGTCTAAAAGATGTCCCAAGTGTTGTCCAGTGTTTATAGCAGAACATTACGCTGCTCATGAAGACATTGGGTCATCTGTGTGAAACCAGCTGTCCAAAACAGTGGACACTGTCCTTACAGGATCACCTGTAGTCACCTCCAGTTTTCCTTATCAGAGATTCAGTTATGTGCACACACAAATTGCTGTTTCATCTGTGTGTTCTGATTTCCACACTGTTCAACAGCTTGGACTAGCTGCTGAGGTGGATTTCTGTTGCTAGTGGTGCCCTTGCCTTACAAGGTTTTCAGGTGTACTACTTGCCCACTGTGTATCGTCTTCAAACAAGAACTGTGAACATACAGCAGAATTTTTTTCTTACTTCTATTTCAATAGTAATGTAACCTTTTTCTCAGATTCCGCTGTCTTTTCAGTGGGTTTTGTATGGGGGGAAAAGTTGGAAGGTATGGGAGAGACATTAAGTAACATTTTCAAAGTCTTTAAAATTTATTAATTCAGAAAATTGGTAAATTTTGGTGAACATTACATGTGTTGTCAAAGCCATCAGAGCGCTGAAGTAGTATTTTATCTGGGGGTGGAGAAATAAATAAATACTTAGGCATGGGGCAAATTACTGTTGACTCAAAAACTTCGTCAATTACACTTTGGTTTTGTATTATATTTATCTGGAAATTTAGACAAAATGTGTTTGTTATATATCCAAGCAAACTTGGTACAGAAAAAGTTTTTTGTGCTGACAAAATGTCCTGTATTATTAAATCCAAGCAAACTGGTACAGAAAAAGTTTTTTGTGCTGAACAAATCAAAGTCCTGTATTAAACCTTATATCTGATATGTATCTTTGTATGTTTGAGTGTTTTGAATGGTACTATAAGACATGAAATAGTAAACAGTTACACTATCTTCTCTTTCTCCTTCTCTTCCTCTTATCCTGATCTTCCTTCTCCCTCTTTGTTATATTTCTCTGATGAAAGGGGGAAGAAGACCTAAGTTAGAATAGGCAGGATGAATGATTAAGCTGTTAGTGGCTGCTGTTTCACACAGATAAACCAGGAAGTGTTTGGAGAGGTCAAGGTTATGGATCTGTGTGCCAGATGGGGCAAGCAAAGTCGTCACCCATGAGAACAAGTGAGTGTCATCTTGAGTCTTGTTATTTCTGTGTCTTTTTGTGTGATTTTGAATATCTGTCTCTGCATCTCTCTCTCTCTCTCTCTCTCTCTCTCTCTCTCTCTCTCTCTCTCTCTCTCTCTCTCTCTCTCTCTCTCTCCCTCCCAAGTCTATCTATCTGTCGAAGTGTTTATGTGTGTGTGTGTGTGTGTGTGTGTGTGTGTGTGTGTGTGTGTGTGGAGTGAGTTGATATTAGTCTGGATAATACTATAATTGGATTCACGCAATCAGATTTTTTATCCTAACTTCCGTTTTGCTGTCTGCATCATTATATTCTGTGCCTAGCAAGCAAACTCCAGAAAGTTAAGTCAGAAGATTTGCCAGTGATGACAGAAATTGTTTCCTCTCTTTTGATTGGTCCCTTTCAAAATATTCTGTGTTGCTTTCTTTGATTATGTAAGAAAAGTTGTAATAAATGATAGAATTAACTTGCTTGCATATGCATGCTCTCTCTCTCTTTCACTCTCCTCTCTCTCACGCGCACGCGCGCGTACGCACACACACACGCGCACATGCGCACACACACACACACACACACACACACACACACTCACTCTCTCTCTCTCTCTCTCTCTCTCTCTCTCTCTCTCTGTCATACACACTGATTTGACAGTTTATTACCATTTCACTGACAAATATTGAGACAATCTCTTTTCGTAGATTGTGCAGCATAGTATGCAAACGGCAATCACAGCTTCACTACGTCCTTCACCCAAGTAACAACAAATGACAACTTCTAATAAGATGAGAAACAATGATTACCAGTCTTGTCAGTACTCTGTGTTTATATGACATTACTTACAAGTACAATATTTCAAGTAATCATCAACCAATTTAAGGTTAGTACACATGATCCAAAGTTCACTCTGTCATCTTTGTGATTGTCTTTAAGTTGAAGTGTGAACAGTGGCAAGGATATTAGATCTGAACTTCACGTTGGATTCCTTAACTTTGCTGTGTGTCAGTAAAGATAAAGTTGGATGAAAGGAAAATGGAGGTTGTGTGGTTGCGTACAGTTATAATCTTGCCTTCTCAGGGTTTCTCGCATTCACACACACTTTGCTCTAATAACTCTGACACACCTCTTGAGATTTAGCACTGTTGTTGACTAACTCGTGCAAATTCATTGCGTCCTCTGACTCTGACAGAGCTGTTGAGATTTAGGACTGCTGCTGGTTACACAACCAAAGTTCTTATGACCTCTGATCTTTGTGTTTAACTGATTCCAGGTGTATTATCAAGGAATTAATACTGTATGATATTTTATAAAAAGCTTACCTGATTGGGTTTTGCTGTCATACAATATAGGATTTACATGCTTTCAAAAACCACACATGGTAACAAAAATAAATGGGGCAATAGTCCACTATTTGCAGGCATAATCCCATGGAGTGATCTGCCCCGACTGTTACGTCGTAAGTGTTCACCTGTCAGCTGCTTGTTATTCAGTGTTCATTCCTTTCCCTTAACTATGGGGACATTGGAAAATAATGATGGTGTCCAGTCAGGTCTTTCTAAAAACTTATTTTTTAAGGAAAATTCCTTTTTCTCTTACTTAACTGACTGGGCAGACGCCGAAATAATGAAAGGGAAAGTGGGAAAAGAGTGAAGCTACCTTACCTATCCATCAGGTATCTTCAGGTGGAGATGGTGTCATGCAATCATCCTGTTGAGGCAGAAGGCATATCCAAGAATAGTTACAGTCTCAGACACTTGAAGTAAGTGACCAGGTGAAAAATGTGTCTCTCTGAGGCACAATCAGACAGCATAGATAGGCAGTAAAGGAAAAAGACTCATTCTGTCCCACTCGCTGTATGCTCTGGAGTCCTTCGCTGGCTAACGTCAGCTATCCTGAACCCCTTAACTTCTTTTTTTTTTTAACTCTACTCCTCTCTCTGAAACGTCATGGTTACAAAAATGTTCTGGCTTGGTTTCAAAGTGAGGTAACTGCAGGCAGAAATTGAAGCAAACTTTGAAGGAAAAATACTGTGCCGCCAGATGAAAGAACATGCAAATTACATTGCGAAAAGAAATTAGATTACCATGCAACTCAACCTCATTTTGCACCCAGTTTGAGGAGATAAGTGACTGTCTGTTTGCACTTTGCTTTCATTGCCTTGATTGTTGTTGCCCTGCTTGAAGAAGACCAAAGAGGTTTAAACGTGCGGTGTTTGTTTTTGTAATTTGTGTGTTCTTTCATCAGGCGGTTCAGAATTTTCTTTTTTTTTTTCTGGCTTGGGTTCACAGTCATGTTAGCATTCAAGGCAGTGAGATGCCCCACCATAAAAAATTTTTCACAAATAAAGAACCCTCCAGATAATCTATCCCATTCATAGATCTAAAACTCAGAGTGCATGATTGTGATCCCAGAC
Organism: Conus betulinus; assembly: GCA_016801955.1. Lineage (NCBI taxonomy): Eukaryota > Metazoa > Mollusca > Gastropoda > Neogastropoda > Conidae > Conus > Conus betulinus. Next base: position 88,502 of record JADBJO010000536.1, on the reverse strand, counting down.
ACAGAAGTTTTGGTGACAAATACCAATCTTTTCCAGACACATCGAAACCTAGGGTTTCTACCAGCTGCCGTTGTGGATGCAGAGGAAACAGTTTTATTCCAGTTACACACAAGCCACTCCCTTTACTCACAGTCGTATCATGTGAAAGACAATTTACCTGAGTACACACCACGAAATATTTGCATGATGATGGATCTTACCACTTTGCAGAAGACTCCATGAAGATTGTGTTCAGAGGCATGCCACAGAATGTGATATTCGAGTTTCTAAAAGGGGTTAATACATTTTAGTTAATGTAAGATTTTAATGTAAATACATAAAGTTTTGAGGTGTGTTTAACATGGTTGTAGTAAACAGATTGTGTGTGTGTCAAGTCAAAATTATCTTTATTGAGGGTTAAAAGAATAAGCTGTGCCTAGCAAGCAAACTCCAAACTCCAGAACTCTGTGTGTGTGTGTGTGTGTGTGTGTGTGTGTGTGTGTGTGTGTGTGTGTGTGTGGAATCATGTGGAATCATTAAGAAATCGGTTTTGACAATGTGACGACTGGAGGTCATTTCCTGCATGTATATGTTGGATCAAAAACGGGCGCCACTGTCCACCACCGAAGTGCCCAGCAGTGTTTCCATCAGTGGATTGCCCATTTACCGCCAGATATGGATTTCTCCTTTCTGACTGCTTATGCTGACACAGTGAAGGGGGAGACCCAGGTGTAGGTGTATATGGGGAAGCAGGAATGAGCAGCATGGCTCAATACCTGACAAGCAGACAAAATGTCTAGTTGAAAAAAAAAGCAAAAAACAGGCGGCATGACAAGAAAAAGTGATGCTGTTATGTTGCAGAGAGGAATATGTGGACATGTACGTGGACTTCATCCTGAACCAGTCAGTGGATTCCCAGTTCGTGCCTTCAGTGAAGGGTTCCTCCGAGTGTGTGGTGGTCAGGTCTTGGTAAGTGGCCTTCTTTATCCCATCAGACTTGCCCTCCCCAGGAAGAACCCCCCCCCCCCCCCCCCCCAGGGATTTATGCCCCTGGTTAAAATCGGATCAGAAAGGGAGAATGGACTTGTACTATTAGTAGTTATTGTTTTTTAGTAACATGGTATTGAGGTGACTTTTGTTTGACTGTGCTGGTACTGGGGTGAATTTTGTTTGTCACAACTATTGCTGAGGTGACTATTGTATGAGCGGCACTGTTACTGGGTGACATTTGAACAGCAGTGTTATTGAGGTGACATATGTTCGTACAGCGGTGTAATTGAGGTGACTTTTGTAGGTGTAGATCTTCTCAAATCACTCTTAAAATAGAAATATGAAATCCATATACATGTACACAGTTGTGAAAGCTATTCTGGACTATGAGGCAGTCAAGTTTTATTTTCATTTCTTCATGCCTGCAATAATACATCCTGTCAGATTGAGAAGTACTAATGAAATAACAAAGGATCTGTTTAGTCCCTGTGTATGAAGGAACCACATGTAACTGGACAATTCAAATACAAGGATAAATTAGTGTGTCACAGAAAGATTAAATTTCTGTAGTGACTCCTCATTTTATATGCTGATCAAGAAATACGATAGAGTAAGTAAAGCAGCCTCAACCTGTAAACTAAATGGTGGAAACATGCCAAGCTAGGAAAGTCACACAGACAGTCACTGTGACAGGCTTGAAGGATTAAGACAGCTTGATGTATGTCTTCCACAGTGTCAAAAACCTTCAGACCTTTATTATTATATATATGAACGTGTGTATGCGTATGTGTGTATTACAGTGTGTGTGACTGACGAAGTACATGTCTGTGTGCTGAGATGGTGTTTATTCAGCTGTAGGAAAGTGCTTGCTATTTCTTCTTGATATCTTTGTTAATTGGAATGTTTATGGTGCGACATGTACCTGCATTGTGTATGTGTTGTCCAGGAACTGTTCCATCCGCAGGAGTTGCAGGCCATGGTGATTGGGAATGAAGACTACGATTTCGGGCAGTTAGAGAAGGTTGGTGCCATTTGTACTGCTGCGAGAGTTTTCTGCAGCCATGTTGATCACAGATGGTCACGTAGGATTTGTTTCCTGCAGCCATGTTGGTTATTGATGGTCACATAAGAAGGAGTGTTTTCAGCATTCATGTTGGTTATCGATGGCTTCATAGAAAGGAGTGCTTTCTGCAGTCATGTTGGTTATTGATGGTCATGTAGGAAGGAGTGTTTTCTGCAGTCATGTTACTTAATTATGGCCACATAGGAAGGAGTGCTTTCTGATGTCATGTTGGTTATTGATGGCTACATATGAAAGAGTGTTTTATGCAGTCATGTTGGTTATTGATGGCTACATACGAAGGAGTGTTTTTTCTGCAGCCATGTTGGTTGTTAATGGCCACAAGGGAAGGAGTGTTTTCTGCAGTCATGTTTGTGATTGATGGCCACATAAGAAGGAGCATTTTCTGCAGTCATGTTGGTTATTGATGGCCATATGGGAAGGAGTGTTTTCTGTAGTCAAGTAGTTATTGATGGCCACGTAGGAAGGAGTCTTTTCTGCAGGCCATGTTGCTTATTGATGGCCATGTAGAAAGGAGTGTTATATGCAGTCATGTTGTCATTTACAGCGATATAGGAAGGAGTGTTTTCTGCAGCTATGTTGCTTATTGATGGCCATGTAGGAAGGAGTGTTATATGCAGTCATGTTGGTCATTGATGGCCACATAGGAAGGAGTGGTTTCTGCAGTCATGTTGGTTATTGATGGCTACATAGGAAGGAGTGTTTTCTGCTGTTATGCTGATTATTGATGACCACATAGGAAGGAGTGTTTTCTGCAGTCATGTTGGTCATTGATGGCCACATACGAAGGAGTGTTTTCTGCAGCCATGTTGGTTGTTAATGGCCACAAGGGAAGGAGTGTTTTCTGCAGTCATGTTTGTGATCGATGGCCACATAAGAAAGAGTGTATTCTGCAGTCATGTTGGTTGTTGATGGCCATATGGGAAGGAGTGGTTTCTGCAGTCATGTTGGTCATTGAAGGCCACGTAGGAAGGAGTGTTTTTCTGCAGTCATGTTGATTATTGATGGTCATATGGGAAGGAGTGTTTTCTGCTGTCATGTTGGTTATTGATGGCCATGTAGGAAGGAGTGTTTTCTGCAGCCAGGTTAGTTGATGGCTACATTGAAAGGTGTCATTTGCAGTTACCCAGTAGTCGAATGTCTGAAAAGTATTGCATTGCCGGCTGAATCAGATTTGATCAGGTACTGGTTGATTTTAATCACTTGATTAGTTATTTGATATACCTGCTTAATTGGAAAGCAAATTGTTATATCCTAAACAGATGATTAAATAATGTAAGCATATTATTGTGTTTTGTTTCATTTTTCCTTTATGATATGATAGTGACTGTTCTTGGACAGAATCAGATTTAAATGAATAAGAAAACAAAAACAGAAAGAAGCAAACACACAGTAAAAAGTTGATTTGGCGTTATTGATATTGTCTGGTATTCACCACAGAGAGTGATTGGATGTTATGGCAGACAATCATTAGAAATGCATGTCTAGAGAGAGGAGCACTGGAAAAGAGAGAGAAGGAAGGAGAGAGACCATACATGAATTAGACCCCTGATTTCTTCAGTTTCATTGGAAAAAGAATCAAAGGTCTGCCTCACAAATAATGCCAATGTCTTGTGGCATAATGTCAAATGACAGGCAATCGTTTTAATAGTGCCGACATAGGTTTGGGAGGGAGAGGATAGTGACATCTTGTTCTTTGTCTCATTTGTCTGATTCATGTTACACTGACTTTTGTCCAGAACACAGAGTACAAGGGCGAGTACTACAGGTACCATGAAACCATCAAATTCTTCTGGGACGTTTTCCATGGTTTCAGTGTGGAGAACAAGAAGAATTCCTATGTACGTCCATTTCTGTCCCTTGTCTGCACACTGCTGTCTTGTGTGTGCCTGCGATATAGATCATGCATGTGGCCAGGGGATGGGGTGGGGGGGGGGGGGGGGGGGGGGGGGGTATGTTGGCTGCTATTGTATGCTGGCTATGGTCCCATAACACTATTGAGCATAGAGGCAGTGAACTGTTTTGTATGTGCACATGTACAAATGTGTGTGGATCTTATTTCTTGGAGTCTGCGTATGCTTTGAGTGTGAGTGTGCACAGTTGAGGATTTGTGGATATGAAAAGGGGGAGGCGGATGGTGGGAGAGGTAAAGATGGGAACGGTGATTGCTTGCCTACTGTCCACCCACATCTTTGCTGGCTGTTTTTATGCTGGAGGGAAAAGGCTACAGATGCTGACCGGTGTGACCGTGGAATGCTCTCTCCAAACAGGGAGTATCATACAAACTCCCCATTTTTATCTTATAAGTGTGTTATCAAAGGATTCTGGTTCGGAAGTCTTGCAGTACATTTGCATGTTTTCTTATGAGGAATGTAAGTGTCTTTTCATCGTGTGAGTATGATTTCCTTTCTTTGAAAAAAGTGTTTAAAAATTTGTCATATAGTTGTGTGATGGTCATGTCATGTTTTATGAGATATTTGTTGTATTTCACAAAGGTTGTGAATGCATGTTATCTTTAGATATTTTATGGATGTACATGGCCATGCATTTATTTCTGTCTTAAAGATGATAAGTGAACTTGATTTGGCTTAACAACGGGTGGTGATAGAATAGTTTTGTGGTATGTAAGTTACCTCTTTAAATAAATTGAGCTCTGGTTGTAGCAGTCAGGTGTGTCCCTGAATCACTTGTCTTTCCCTTTGATGTTAGACAGATTGTGCAGTGTCAGTAGCTGCTGCTTCCCTATGACATGTTAAATTGTGGACTTTGTTTTTTTTTTTTTAAGTATTTTGATCTGTGACTGATATTTTTCAAATCTGGAAATGTTTTCATTCTGGCATTGTGTTGTTCTGTTTTATACCTTAACAAAGGGTCTCTGTGTTAGGTGTTAAACTGAAAAGGTTTTTTTTTTTTTTTTTTTTTTTTTTTTTTTGCTGTCCCAACCTCTGCGCCACCTCAGAGGCAGTGCACCCACGCCACTCATTCCGACACCCCCGTCCACATCCATGGTCTGGTCGGCCCCGCCACAGCCCCGGCACCAGCAATCCACAGGGAGCAGTCGGTGTCAAGTCGTTAAGAGGCAACCCACCGGAGGAGACACTCACTGCTGCCAAGTCACTTCGGTGGTGTTCAGTGGCGCGCTGGTTCTGATCGTACATACGCAGGACATCACCTACTAAGCCCCCCACTGATGACAATATTGCTTAGTCGTTGAGCCGGTGTGAGTGAGCTCTCCCTCCTCCGGAGGGCGCCACCACGTCCATCCCAGCGACAGCCCCCATGGACCCGCCGATACCAGAGACCCTGACGGCACCAAACCAAGGCCACAGACGTGGAGAGGGCATCGAAATTGAGGTCACCATGAGAGCAGGGCATGAAGGGCCACAGAATATGAGACATTTTTTTTTTTTTTATGCTGATCAATGAGAATGAGGATGATTAAAATGATGCTACGGATTTCCATTTCGGTCTGAGACTACATGACAGGGCTGTACTCTACGCTTCCTTTCATAATATATCCCGGCGTCAACCAGGCCCGAGAGATACAGCACCTGCAGTGTTGGTCAGGAAATTTGAGCAACACTCTCAGAAACGCATCCATTAAGTGGATGAAACTCGACTGTGTGGTCCCAGTCTTCCCAACTGAGTCCGCAGCAAACTCAACTCTGGGTAGGAGCCGGTCGGGGCAGAAAAACCCACATGACTTCTGATGGGATTCGAACCCGTGACCTCCCAGCTGGGAGTCCGCAACGCTAACCACTTCGCCATGGTGGCTGGTCGAAAAGGTATATTTTTTACCGTTTTATTGTTGCTGACACAGTTTGTGGATGGCTTGTTTCAGTGTTTTTGACCGGGCAGTGACAGGGTTCCAGTGCTGGGCATGTCGCATATCAAGGTAGGCTTTCCGTCTTCTCCTGTCTTTAACATTATACTTTTTGTCAGTTTTTCTGCACGTGGACACAGAAAGCAATGATTTTTGTTTGTGTTTTTTTCATGAAAAACAGACTGAGGAGCAGGGGAAGTGGGCGTGATTTGGCAAGAAGTATTAGAGGCAGAAGAACAGTGGTCATAGCATAGACTCGGAGGCGTAGAGAACAAAGCTGGTTTGAAAGCGTGTCTTAGTAGTTACTATCGCGAATGTGTTTATTCTCTTTGGTCAGTGTTCACAGTTGGGTCAGATATAGAGTTTTTGAGAATGCCGCTGGTGTGTCCAACAGGAGATTTCTCTGTCTTGGTTCAGGCTTGTCTTTCGTAGCACACTGCCGAATGACACATGCAGCTTAAAGTGACTCCAGCTCGTGGTAAACAGTGTGTTTAATAACACGTTCAGCTGAAAGTGACTCCAGCCAGGGGTAAACAGTGTGTTAAATAAAACATTCAGGTTAAGGTGACTCCAGCCAGGGGTAAACAGTGTGTTAAATAACACATTCAGCTGAAAGTGACTCCAGCCAGGGGTAAACAGTGTGTTAAATAACACATTCAGCTGAAAATGACTCCAGCTGGTGGTAAACAGTGTGTTAAATGACACATTCAGCTTAAAATGACTCCAGCTGGTGGTAAACAGTGTGTTAAATGACACATTCAGCTTAAAGTGACTCCAGCCAGGGGTAAACAGTGTGTTAAATAACACATTCAGCTTAAAGTGACTCCAGCCAGGGGTAAACAGCGTGTTAAATAACACATTCAGCTGAAAGTGACTCCAGCCAGGGGTAAACAGCGTGTTAAATGACACATTCAGCTGAAAGTGACTCCAGCCAGGGGTAAACAGCGTGTGTTAAATGACACATTCAGCTTAAAGTGACTCCAGCCAGGGGGTAAACAGTGTGTTAAATAACACATTCAGCTTAAAGTGACTCCACCCAGGGGTAAACAGTGTGTTAAATGACACATTCAGCTTAAGGTGACTCCAGCCACGGGTAAAGTGTGTGTTGACTGACACATTCAACTTCAAGTGACTCCAGCAGAGGTTACAGCTGCAGTAACTCTGGCTCTAAAGCGTGCTGATGTGTAGGCCATGCTGGCCACATTGTTTTTTTCCCATACAAGAAAAAACAACATAGTAAACAGCAACCACTTGATTACCTTCAAGAAAGGAGCAGTGGAAGTCAGGTAATCAAGAGGTGGGACGACTCGATGTACACCAAAAATGGGAAGGCACAAGTTGAGTATATGTCACAAACTGGTGATTACATCATTGAAACAGTAATGATGAGAAATAACGGATTATGATGGTAGAAAGAAAACTCGTGGAGAGCGTGGCAGCAGAGAGTCCTCAGAAGAGAAGCCCCCTTCAAGCGAGTGTTTCGGCCCTTATCTCCTGACACTCTAGGGGGTTGGGCCACACCCGGTTCATGACTCCGGATGTCCCTCTGCTGCCCCTTTTTTTTTCCATCTTGGGATGAGCCATGGCTGGGATTCGAACTCATGCCCTTCTGGACATGCTCATTTCCACTTAATGACTCACACACTAACCAATGAGCCACAGGGACACCTGATATTTGTAGGAAATTTAAGCCTTATGAAGTTCACTTTTGTTCCTCCTTGACCAGATCCAACTTGAACACCTCTCTGCCGCTTCTGCCATTGCTTTCAGGGCTCTGGTTTTTTTTCCCTCCCTGCAACTGAGAGCTGTTTCATGGAAATGTACCCAGTGACAAAGTTATAGATGTAATTGCAAAGTGAGGCGACTGCAGGTGGAAATCTAAACAAACTTGAAAAGTCATTGATAAAGCGCCGCCAAAAAAAAGTAAACAAATGAACCACAAGACAAAACATGATGCGTTTCGACCTCTTAGGTCTAGAAGTGACTGCTCATTCATTTTCTTTGTCCTCAGTGTTGTGTATCTTCCCTGAAGAAGATCTAAGAAGTCAAAATGCGTTGTGTTTTGTCTTGTGATTCATTTGTCTACGGTTTTTTGGCAGTGTGTTTTATCGATAACTTTTTAAATTTGTTTAAACATACATGTAAGCGAATGTGACTTTCATATAAAAAGAAATCATTTTTGCAAGAAAACTTGTGAAATTGGTATTGATGAGCTGATTTTGATGGGGGGCTAAACGTTTTCATCAGTTGACAGCTTTCAAATTTGGGGATGGAGCTGCATGGATTCAAATGTGAAACTGCAGACTGACACAAAGAAAAGTAGATGCATTTTGAAACATATGTTCACTGTCTTAGAAAAATCTAAAAATATACTGCTACCAATGTAGCAGCAGTAGGGCAAGTACGAATCAAGGGTTAAAATAGGCTCATAGCCATGAAGTTACGACACATAGCCAAGAAGTTTGATGACACAAAGTTTTCTTGGCAAGTGATGATGACCCATTTACCCTTATGATTTTTTGTTGTAATTTTTATGGGGAAAAAAAATGAATTACGGGAATTACCCCCCCCCCCCCCCCCCCTCCCCCCCCAAATCAAGGGGGGGAAAAATCAAAGAAAGAAAATTGTTAAACGCGAAGTTTTGTCTGCTACCGTTTCTGTCAAAAGCAGTAAGAAGACATTTCCCAGCATGCCTTGCATCTTTTACCTTGTCAGAGATGGCGACGAAGCGGTCTTACATGTCAACAGCCGGCTCTTCCAAATCTTCAAAAGTTGCGAAAGTATTGCGATTATGAAGATTACGGTTGTTGTTGTTTTTTTTTTTTTTTTAAATTACAGGTTTTTGTCAGAGATATTACAGGTACACGAGTTTGGGGTAAACAGGTCTGTAATGTGTTTCTGTTGTGTCATACATGACATTAGTGTGTTATTGCTGTATGTCATACAGTGACAGTAGTGTGTTACTGTTACGTTGTACAGTGACAGGAGTGTGTTACTGTTGTGTCATACAGAGACAGGAGTGTGTTACTGTTGTGTCATACAGTGATAGAAACGTGTTACTGTTTGTCATCACAGTGACAGAAGTGTGTTACTGTTGTGTCATACAGTAACAATAGTGTGATACTTATATCATACTCAAAGATTGGTGTGTTACTGTTGTGTGTCGTACAGTGACAATAGTGACAGTAGTGTGTTACTGTTGTGTGTTATACAATGACAGCAATGTTACTGTTCAGTCATACAGTGATAGTGGCTTGTTAAAGTTCAATCATACAGTGACAGTTGTGTGGTACTGTTGTGTCATACAGTGACAGTAGTGTGTTACTGTTGAGTCACACTGTTACAGTAATGTGGTACCATTACATCATACAGTGAGAGTGGTGTGTTATTGTTATGTCATACAGTGACAGTAGTGTGTTACTGTTGAGTCATACTGTGACAGTAATGTGGTACTGTGATATCATGCAGTGAGAGTGGTATGTTACTGTTATGTCATACAGTGACAGTAGTGTTTGCTGTTGTTGTGTCATACAGTGACAACAGTGTGGTACTGTTAGTCATACAGTGACTGTAGTATGTTACTGTTATGTCATACAATGACAGTGATGTGTTACTGTTGTGTGTCATACAGTGACAATAGTGAATTACCATTGTGTGTTGTACAGTGAGAGTGGTGTGTTACTGTTCTGTGTGACACAGTGACAGCAGTCTGTTACTGTTGTGTCGTACAATGACAGTGATGTGCTATTTTGTTGCCTCAGATGATCATCCAGCCCACAGGAGGAGGCGAAGATTTTTTACCTGTGGCTCACACCTGTTTCAACCTGCTGGACCTTCCCAAGTACCGCTCCCGCCAAGCCATGGAGGAGAAGCTGCTGCTGCTGGCCATTCAGCACACTGAAGGCTTCGGCATCGTCTAGCGCCCGGAGTCCCTGGGTGGCATGGACCCTAACCAACTGCTGTGGATGTCCTTACTGACCTGCGGGAAAGAGGCAGGAAATCACGGGTGTGGTCTGATCATACAGGTTGTCAGAGCGTCCCCCAAGGCCAGCGCGTCGGTGACCAAACTGTCAGAGAAAGGATGTTCACCTTGTTTTACCCTGTGAAAAAGAGGGCAGTCTTGAGGGGACGTGGGCAAATCTAGGGCAGTGAAAACAGAAGTAAAGGGCAGACCAGCTCGAACAAACTTTTTAGAGGCAGACCCTGTTGTGAGCAATTGGGTCAGAGGCCAGCAATACAATGTTTTATGCAAGAATTGTGATGGTGGTTTTTTTACACTGAGGCTCTCTAAATATGCAGGAATAAGTCATTGTGTTGACCTGTGTTTTCTGTGTGTCCAAGAGATTGCTCCCCCCCCCCCCCCCCCCCCCCCCCCCCCCCCCCTCCTCCTCCTCCTCTGCATGGTGTGGTACCAGCTGGGAGTTTTGTGGAAGGCAGGTAAGATGAATGGCTGGCACCGCAGACTTTTTCAAGACATTCAAAGCAGACTGTTTTTGGTGCACCCCCTGTTATTCTGTGTTTCCATGTGTCCATACAGAAGGGTTTGTGCCCTTTCACATTGTCTGTGGTGATTGCAGTGGATCTAGTATTTCTTTTTCCTTTATTTCATGTGGTAAAATTCTGTAGAGATGATAACCACTTGCTTTTATGATTGTCTCTGGGGAGATAACGAGATATCAGTTTTTTTTCATTGATCCATGCTTGAAGAGCCACCTTCTGAACGCAAATATTTGCCATTGAAATCACAGGATCACAAAGTGTCTGAACTGTTTGTTGCCATAATTATACTGTGGATTATGTTTCAGTTGCGTGTCCTATTTTGTTCATTGATTTCATGGAAGTCCTAACTGCTTTACTGAGTTTGACGCTTTTTGTAAAAAAAAGTTTTAAAAAAGAAAAGAAAAAGATCTGTATGTTTGATACCCATACCATCCATACAGCTCACTTTATTTGTACCTAATCCTCACTGAAAATACTCCAAGCAAAAGACATGTTTTTCAAGTTCAGCATCCTAACATGTGTGACTGCATGTGTGTTTGAGCTGATGATCGTCCGTATGTGAGTGACTGTTGTATGCAACAAAAAGGATTGATGAAATTAGGAATTGCCCCCAGCATTGTCAGTGGAAAACAGGTGGTGTGCCAGCTTCAGTGTAAGCCACCAGGATTCTGCTTAAGGTCACCATCTACAGAGTGACATCCATCAGTCATCTTACAACCACCAGCATTTCATTTGTTGTAAAATTTATTTACATAGCATTTCTGTTACAATTCTGTTTCATTTTCTGTATATATTTTCCCAGTCAGTTTGTTTCTAAGCACATTACAGGCAGAAAGAAAAAAAACTGATGTACAGTGGACAGTTTGGTTGATAGCAATCTTTGACTTTACCTGTACCCCAGCTCTCTGCCCTCCCCCTTTGTATCTAAAGTCCCAGTTGATGGGGTAAATCAAAAGTTGATGGAATTTGTTTTCTGAACTGTCTTTGTCTCTCTGCTTCTGTCGTTCTACATTGCCATTCTGCTGCTGGGCGCCATCTGAGTATTATCGTTTTGAGCATGTTTTTTATTTGTTTTACTTGTGATCTTAAAGAAGACATATTTGCTGAAAAAATTTTCTTATTTTGAAAAGGATATTAAATAGGCCTTACTTCATACCCTGGCTTTTGTGTGTGTATGTGTGAGTGTGTTTATTTGTGTTTTGGCTTTATGGAATTTGGTAAAAGACTAAACATTCAGGAAGTGGATCAGCACAAGAATAACCAATGGTCTTTGCAGTCAAAGGTGTTGTTATGATGCTGCCCCTGAAAGAGGCCAGAACTGGTCCAGTGGTGTTTGACTGTTGGGACACTGTGAAGCTGTCAGTGGGTCTGTCATTTACCATGAACTCCACAGAGATTCAAAGTAATCGGTCAAGCTTCCCAGCCAAAGTCCTCACCATAGAGAGGTTTGAGTTAGAGGGCTTGTATGTGCATTTGTATATAATCTCAAGAAACAGCCCTCGATGTGTGGTGAGAGAGAGGACCAGAGCTCTGAACACAATTGCAGAATCAGCTGAAAAGAATTTCAGCAGGTTCTGGTCGACGAGGAGCAAAAGTGGACTTCCAGAAGGCTCAGATTTCCTAACTTAGAAGACACGCCCGAAAGATATGTGGGTAAAATATTTCTCACAAAGCAACTTGGCCTTCAGGTCCTCAGTCTTCCTGGAGGTTCAGGTTCAACTCCCAGCAGTGCTAAATCTCTTTCCGATGGCAGAATAGCATGTAAGAGTCGTAACCCGGATGTGGCCTGGCATTTCCATAGTGCAGGGAGTTCAGGGCGGAAACACTTCTGTGAAGACCACCTGCTGTCCAGCTCTCCTCCAGAGCTTCTTCCTGTTCTGTGAAGGCTTGCAGAAACACTGTACTTTGTTTATTCTGACACTGTGTGTGTGTATGTAAAACAGTGTGTGTGTGTGTAACAGTGTGTGTGTGTGTGTGTGTGTTTATGAGAATTATATTGATATGGCCAACTAACATCTTAGCTGAAACAAGCCTTCAGGGAACTGTTAAGGGAGAGAGACTGAAGGGAAGACAGAAGAAGAACATGATGGACTGATAACAATGTGGAATGAGGAGGTAGAACATGTGCAGAGACGCGAGCTCACAAAGGACAGAACGGTAGGAACCTTGTGTACACTTGTACATTGCCGTGCCCCAGTGATTTTTCATTTAGTAAAGGAAGACAAGGTATGTGTGTGCGTCCATGCATGTACATGTACATGTAAGTTGTACATGTACATGTACATGTAAGTTGTACAAGACAGTGACAGGAATGGCAGAGAAACAAAATCGGATCAGGTTTCTTCTCGGGGGCAAAAAAAAAAAAGTTACTGCATCTGTTTCTAGCTTCGATTTGTGCGCACTTGAATTCAAGTATTATTGTTGCTAAGTATTGTTTACATCATTCCTGCTTTTCATCATTTGGGAGAGCAGTGTGGGAGTGTTCTGCATTATGCCCATTCTCGTCTCAGAAAATTACAAGTCATGTATATGAAGACAAAGACATAATGGCAAAATTGATTTTACAAGCAGCAGTGTAGGTAACATTAAGAAGAAGCAGATTAAGGGAAATTAACTGGTAGAAACAGAAGTGTTGGTTAAAATAGCAGATAAAAGTGATAGTATAATTGAGAAGTACTAAGTAAAGGTAGTGTTATTGGTACAACTGCTAGGCAAATAATACAATAATCGACAGATATTTAGTGAAGATGGTAATGTTGATAAACTGACAGCTTAAGATAGAAGTATTATTAAACTGACAGGTAAAGGTAATGGTATTAGTAAAGTGGGCAGGTAAACATAGTGGTGTTAGTGAAACTGACAGGTGGAGGAAGTAGTTTTGGGAAAAACTGACAGGTATGGGTAGTAGGGTTGGTAAAACTGGCAAGTAAAGGCAATAGAGTAGGTAAAACTGAAGGTAAAAGTAAAAATGTTGGTAAACCTAACATGCATAGGTACTAATGTTGTAAAACTCACAGGTAAAGGTAATACTGGTAAAACTTACCTGCAAAGACAATAGCATTGGTAAAAGTGACAGAGGTAGTAGAACTGGTAAAAGTCACAGGTAAAGGTAGAAGTGTTTTGGTGAAACTGACAGACAAAGATGGTAGTGATGGTGAAACTCACAAGTAAAGGTGATATGATGATAAAACTGACAGGAAAAGGTAGTATTGGTGGTAAAAATGACAGGTACAGATCGTAGTGATAGGAAAACTGATGAAAGTGATAGTGATGGTGAAACTCGTATAGTATTGGTAAAATTGACAGGCAAAGGTAGGTGGTTAGGTTGTTCCATCGCTGCTGCAGCTTCCTCATCCCTGTATCTGGATGGACAGGGGGTAGTGTGTCCAGCTGAAGGTTGGGGTGTGCTTCACCCTCTTCCCCACCCAGTCCCATACTATGGGATAGGGCAGGGCAGTGGGGCACAGTACTGTTCGTTAAAATGAATAGGTAGATGTGGTCATGTAAGTAAAAACGACTTGCAAGTGTTGTGATTTGGGTGAAACTGGACAGGTGTTGTAGGTAAGTGGACAGGCTTATATGGTGTGGGTAAGACTGTAAATAAATCTGGGTGAAGTTGGTTGTGATTGTGGTGATACTGGTAAAACTGAAAGGCTAGTGCATGAAACTGACATGTGAAGATGACGATGTTGACAGAGATGTCACAGCCCATGCAGGTCAGACAATCACAGCACCTTCCTGTTAAAAGATGAAAACGATTGGTACTCTTCAACCATCAGCACAGACAAGTTATCCACCAGCTGAATCTATGTCTGTTGTTGCATTTAGGGAGAAAAAGAGAGAGAGAGAAAGGCTGTTGCACTCCGACACTGACTCTATGATGGAACCAATCTTCTATTGGAATGCCAAGACATCAGTGGCAAGCATTCATGCGTGTGACTTGTTTTGAATCTCACCATGAAGGTGGCCATCATCTAAATATGATAACAGTTTACATGTTTTGGTTTATTAAAACAAAACAAAACCAAAAAAACTTTTTAAAAGAACTGGCAACCATTCTTTTGCTGCTTTTAATAACCTTGGATGTGTGCTTTAAGGACCAGTCGTTGAATATTTAGATTTTTTTTTTTTTTTTTTTTCCCAATAATGTTTTTTTCGTAAAATTTATTGTGGAAATGATTTTTGCTTTCTGTGCTTTCTGTGTGTCTTGGGGGGGGGGGGGGGGGGGGGGGGGGGGGGGGGGGGGGGGGGGGGGGGGGGGGTAGGCTGCCACAGTCTTCAGCAGAAAGTAACTTGAGAAAAATTTTGGTGGTGGTTGTTTCACTTTTGTGGATAAGCAGACTGGGTGGATACCTAGGGCTTGACATTCCGACTTTGGATAACAGAGATTGTTATGTCCGACGTAGGTAGATAACTGAGATTTGATGGTTTAATTTTGATACATACCTAAGGAGTTTAATTTTGGTACATAGCTAAGGAGTTTAATGTTGGTACATAGCCAAGGAGTTAGTGTTCCACCTTGATAGAGAACTTTACAGTCTGACTTTGGTGGATAACTAGCACTCTATGGCCTGTCCTTGGTGGATAACTAGCATTTTACTGTCTGACCTTGGTTGTGAACTAGCACTTTACAATCTGACCTTGGTGGATAACTAGCACTTTACAATCTGACCCTGGTGGATAACCAGCTTTATGGTGTGACCTTGGTGGATAACTAGCATTTTACTGTCTGACCTTGGTTGTGAACTAGCCCTTTACAGTCTGATCTTGGTGGATAACTAGCACTTTACAATCTGACCCTGGTGGATAACCAGCACTTTATGGTCTGACCTTGGTGGATAACAAGCACTGTGTAGTCTGATCTAGGTGGAAAACTAGCATTTTGTGGTCTGACCTTGATGAAGAGCTAGCAGTTTATTGTTGACCTTGGTTGATAACTAGCACTTCATGGTTTTACCTTGGTGAATAACTGAGGCTTTATTGGTTGACCTTGGAGGGACTTTCAAGGCCAGGTTTGGCCATGGTGAGCAGACTGGCATAGGTTTTTTTTTTTTCTGAAAATGGGGAGGTTTGTCCAGACTTCCACAGCAAGTACAAGTCACAGTTCCCAGCTCTGTTGCTTACCTTGCATTGGTTCTCTGAAAAAAGTCTTTCAGTAGATCCCAACATTTGATTACTCCACCTTCCTTTGTTTTCTCCTCATTCTTTCCTAGTGGGACGTGGGCATGTCCATCGATTTCACCTTACTTGTCTAAAAGATCTTACCTCTGTCCCATGTACTTCCTCATTTCACGACCTTTAGTTCAGTTTGTGGATTGAAAATTCAGTTCTTCAATTGACCTCTGATCAAGTTGTTAGTGTGTTCAGTCGTGTTATCCATTGTGGAAATGGAAAACCAGTAAAAGATCAATAATCAGTCACGCATTTAAGATATTTGACACAACTCTGCTGATGACTGCATGGTATTGAACATGTTTCACACACTCAAGTGGTTATTTTCCTGTCGAAAGAAAGAAAATCGAAATGCAGTCAATTTTGTGGTCTGCCAGTATAAGGTCAAGTGTATGAATATGTGTACAGTGCCACTAAGTTCAGCTGTTCTGTGAGTCAGAGATTGACCCATGTTTTTTTTTGACATGTCATCATGTAGTTTCACTGTATTTGTATTAACAGCATTTTAGTCATTTTTGCATGATCACTAGTAGGCATCATGTCACAGTACTTGTGTTATTAAGGAGCTTTAAGCTAATTTTTTTCTACGATCATAATCAATATAGGCATTGTGTTACTGTATGTATATGTAAGGAGTTTTTGTCATTTTTGCATGATCATAGTTGCTTATTGGCTTTGTTGTATTGAGGACATATAAGTTGTTTTGTATTATCATAATCACCTACAGGTATTGAGTATTGGGTCAGAGCTTTGTGGAATTGCCAATGAAAGGTTTATCAACAGTATGAGACACAGCATTATGCAGCATTATGACAGCAGGTAGCTTTGATTTGTTGTTTTTTAAACCTCAGACTGACTCACTTTGGTCATGGACAGTCCTGGTCATCTGTAATGCACACATATCAACCCACAAAGGAAACAGATTTTTCTGCTCCGCACCTTGCAAAAAAAAACCAACCCTTTTTTTGTTGTTTTTTATGGCTCATTGTCCTGTTTGTGGTCTAGAAGGTCTTGGCACCTTTTTTTTTTTCCTGCTGCAGAATTTGTACCACACCAGCTTTCAATAATTATCTGGCAACTAGATTGTGAGACTCTACATAGAGTGCCCAGAGTGGAGACCAGCTGTTTGCTGTGCAGTGTCTGATTGCTGGTAGAGTTTTTTTTTTTCTGTATCATTGTGCCTATGTTGTGCTTGTCATTCATTGATTTTTTTGTTAAGTTTCTTTTAAATCACAGGGAGGAGGGGGAGGAAGGTAACTGAGGGGAATTTCTTGTGCCTTCAGCATAGTTGAGTTTCCTTAGATTTAAGGAATCAATAAGTTAGTTATGAATTTGACGTATATCACTTGTGTTTATTGGGTTTCGTTGTTGTGATTATATTTCTTTTTTTATATTGATAAGGCATGGCTTATTTTTCCCAAATAGTGACAGCCCAGGTTATTTTCCCAGCCCAGAAGAGGCATTCAGTAGTCGTCTTGGCTCTATGAATAAAACAAAAATTAAACTGCTGCCAGACATTAATTAAGGTATGCCTGGAACATTTCCTAGCTGTCTTCATGTGTAAGGAATGACCAGTTCAGAGTTTGTGGCCAGGTAATTCTTCTCAGAGAATTTCAGCAAAAAGTAGAGTCTATATGAGAACTTAATCGCTGGATTTTAGGACATTCAATATCTTTTGATACCAAAAGGGAAAAACACTGTTTTGTATTTGTCACCAGTTGCTGATCTGCCCTGTTATGAGCTCAGTAAACATTCGAAAATGACCTTGTGATTTGATGTGTAAATGATATTATTTTCTTATCTCATCTGTACTGTGTATTCATGTACCAGATGAAGCGTCTTGTACAAGTATACATGCGACAAGTGAAAGTGTTCTGTATAGCTACACGTATGGCCAGTAGAACGTGTGATGTACAGCCACACATGTGACCAGAGAAGGTGTACTGTACAACCATGTTTGTGGATAAGAGATTAGTGCATTGTAAAGCCCATATGTGGCCAATGAAAAGTCCCCAGTAAAGTCGCACACATAGCCATTGAAACGTCCACTGAACTGTTACACCTGTGTCCCGTGAAACATGCACTGTACAGTTGCACTTGACCAATTGAATATGCCAAGTACAACTGTACACATTGTAAGTGAAATGTGCGCTGTAAAGCCGCATGCAGTCATAAAAGTGTGCTATACAACCACACACATGGCCAGTCAAATGTGTGGTGTACAGAAGTATAGGTGGCCAGTGAAATGCATGTTGTACAACTGCACAGGTGGCCAGTGAAATGCATGTTGTACAACTGCTCAGGTGGCCAGTGAAGTGCGTGTTGTACAGCCGCACAAGACAGTGAAACGCATACTTTAATGCCGCACACAAGGGTGAAACACATACTTCACAACCACACAGATGGCCGGTTAAAACACCCACTGCATAGCCATACATATGGCGGGTGAAACTTGGTATAATGCCATACATGTGGCCAGTGAAATACCTGCTGTAAACCGTACACATGGCAAGTGGAAAAGCTTCTGCAGAGTTGCATACATACCAAATGAAATGCATATTGTACAGTTGCACATATTCCAAGTGAAATGCATGCTGTACACACAAGTGGCCAGTGAGATATGTGCTGTACAGTTGTGTAAGTAGTGGCCAGTGAAACTCTTGCTGCAAGTCCACATATGAACCTTGTGAAATGTTTTCTGTGTTCTCATCATCAGGGCTTCATCATAAGTGGATAGGCGACTGGTTGTTACGGATGCCAAGGATGAAATGGCTCATCTCTAACAGCGAAAGATAATTCCATGTCCTCTCCCTCATCTCCCCTAGGCTTCTCATCTGTTTGTTTACAACCACCATACAAAAATCACAACAGTGGAATTTCCTTTTGCAGTATCATGCCTGTTCACCCTGTCTCCCCAGCGGCTACACTATAATGAAGTATTTAAGGGTCTAAAAATAAATCCTACATGTTTCAGAAAAAAAATTGCAAGCATTCCTAGTACACACAGTTCAGTACCATATAGTTGTCCTATACAATGGTTCAGAAAACAGTATGACTAGTTTTGTGTGAGACTGTGTTCATAGACCACCACCAAAAACCAGTCAGTCATCTGGGTTAACCCAGTCACCCAGTTTCCAGTCTTTGAGATAAAATGTGCGTACCAAATCAGTTCAAGTGTGGACACACAGGTCTGCACTACTGCATCGTGGTGAATTCATGGTCCCTACGCTATTCTTCCACACCACAATGAGTTCGTGGTCCTTACAATATTCTTCCAGATCAAAAGATTGTCTGCATGGGGGTACTTGTGATGACAGTGGAATAATCCTTTATGTCCAGGAGCAGTGTTTCACGGTGAAGAGTTCGCTCTGATGGTGTGTGTCTGTAGTGGTATCGCACATATGACTTGTTTTGCACTTGATTTGGAAACACTTGAGCAGGGGTGTTGCAGTCAGGTTTTGGACAGTGGCTGTCCCGCTTTAGTGTTGATCAAGGTATCACTGCAGGTTGCATGCAACATTTCCAAAACAACAACCAAAAACAATAATGGAATTGTTTTGGGCTGCTACACAATCTTCATATTTTTCCCCCGACATGATGCTGCAAATCATCTGCACTGTGCTAAGTATTGTTATAGTTTTGGGACTTCAGGAAGGTTTTTGTGCATGATTCTACATCCCTGTTAACGTTATCCTTCTGTAATTTTAACTTTGCTATATATCAACCACAAGTTTGCATGCCATCGACAAAAGTCGTCGGTCTTCTCTAACTCATGCTTTTTAGGAAGGAATAAAACCTTGCCAAGCATCAAGAGCCTCCAGGGCTCCATGCTTTTTTTCCTGAGGGTATAAAAACCTTTCCGTACATCATGGGTCTAGGGACTCATGGTTATTCCACAGGAATAATGCCTTTCTGTACATCATGGGCCTCTAGGGACTCATGCTTATTCCACAGGAATAATGCCTTTCCGTACATCATGGGTCTCTAGGGACTCATGGTTATTTCACAGGAATAATGCCTTTCCGTACATCATGGGTCTCTAGGGACTCATGGTTATTCCACAGGAATAATGCCTTTCTGTACATCATGGGTCTCCAAGTACCCCAGCTTTCTTCTGAAGAACCTAAACCTTGCCATTTGTCATGGCTGTGAACAGATATCAGACATTTGTGATAAAGGTTTAAGTTTAGAATGAAATAGGATTTTTTTTCTAAATATTCATTGTGTATATGCATGCTGACTGATGTAAAGAAAATGACATGCCCAATGCACAAACCTGGCTTTTAACATTACTCTCTCACTGTGGTGCATAAACCAGTTGTCATACACGTCTCTTACTGCATGTCAGGACAATACAAATGCACTTTAACAGATAGTGAGAGGGGGTGGGGATGGGGTGTACATGTGTTTATATGTTCCTTTGCATGCATGCGTATGTATGTGTGCGTACATGCGTGTGTGTTGGAAGTTACTGATGCTTACATGTGAATGTGTTCAAATGAGTGTGCATGCATGCGTAGATGCTGCTTTGTGTATGTGTGCGAGCTCAGCGGTGTATGTAAGATGTTTGTGTGTACATGGCATTCATGTGAGATTGTGCATGCATGCACGTATGTATGAGAGAGAGAGAGATAGAATGAGCATCCAAGATGTGTTTGTAATGCACCTGAAAAATTAATGCATGCAATTGCAAATTAGAGATGATGTGTGTGTGACTAGGAGAGAGTAACTGTGCATATTCATACTAAACATCCACTCTCAGGAAGTACAACCATGTGCACAGTACACATGTTTCCGAAACTACAAAAGACAGCCAGCACATCATGGGAAATCGACTGCTTGGATAAAATGCAGATTCTGGATCCGTAAAATGCATGGGTCTGGCCAGACTCGAACAGCATGGATCTGCTCGGACCCGTGACAGGCGAAAAGTTTCATTTCTTGTTTACTCCTTTGTTTATTGACAAAAGCAATTTTTGGTACATATGTGGATCCATGTTTTATTAACATGTATGGAGATCAGTTTCTTGATAAATAGAAAACCGTCTTAGTTAATAATTGAAACATCATAACTGTGGGTAATTTAACAGTCACAAAATACATTGAAGATTAAAGAAAATACTAGTACAAAGTTTGTTTCCTTCAACATTTTCCTCATCTGAAAACACACACACACACACACACACACACATGTAAATAAAGAGTAGACTGACTAACCAGTGCTAGTTCAGTATTATGTATATAATATGTTATGGGTTGTGGGGGGTTTGTTATGTATATGGCACAGTTATTTTTAACAGGGTTTCTTCATCAGGGGATGGGCCTGTTGACCATCCCATAACTGAACAATGGAGATGGGTGCTGACAGAGAACATCAGCTCTCTTCTCCACCTCCCTCCTCCCACCTCCCCTCCCTACTGACCCCATCAGTCTAATCTTCTGTCATCAAGGTCAATAGATATGCAGATTGAAATATTTCCAATAGCACAATATTGCACATTACTTGGACAAATCATAACCTTAGTCTCAGTGTCTCTCTGTAGGGCTATCTTACATCTGGGGAACTGGTTTCGCTATCATATTCTACTCAGAGTATTTCTAACATACCAGTGATTGTCCTGCCTGTATTCAGAATATTTCTAGGGTGGCACCGGTAGTGCCGCCATTGTCAGGAATGTTCCTAATGCAGTGATTGTAGTGTTGCCATTGTCAGGAATGTTGCTGCCTAATGCAGTGATTCATTGTCAGGAATGTTCCCAATGCGGTGATTCATTGTCAGGAATGTTCCTATTGCAGTGTGATTGTAGTGTTGCCATTGTCAGAAATGTTCCTATTGCAGTGATTGTAGTGCTGCCATGCCATTGTCAGGAATGTTCCTAATGCAGTGATTGTAGTGCTGCCATTGTCAGGAATGTCCCTAATGCAGTGATGTAGTGTAGTGCTGCAGTGACACAGGAATGTCCCTAATGCAGTGATCGTAGTGCTGCCATTGTCAGGAATGTCCCTAATGCAGTGATTGTAGTGCTGCCATTGTCAGGGATGTCCCTAATGTAGTGATTGTAGTGCTGCCATTGTCAGGAATGTTCCTAATTCAGTGATTTTTGTGCTACAGGTTGTGTCCAGAATGTCCCTAATGCAGTGATTTTTTGTGCTACCTTTGTCACGAATATTCCTAACGCAGTGATTTTTGTGCTACAGGTTGCTGTTGGGAATGAAGTGCCGTCTTTGTCAAGAATGATCATGAAGCAGGATGAAGAATGATCGTGAAGCAGCAATTGTAGAGCTGCTTTGGTCAGAATGTTTTTAATGCAGTGATTGTAGTGCTGCCTTTAGGTACTAATGTTACAAATGCCATGTAGTGATGCCTTCATCAGAATTATTGTAATACAACAACTGCAGCTCTGGAATGTTCCAAATCCAGTGATTTTCATCCAGAATATTTAAGCAGCAGTGGTGCAGTCTATGGATGTCATGCTGCATTGGTCCACTAAAGGTATTCTTTCCAACATTGTGGAAAGTCTTGTCATTCTGCATTAACAACATGTAAATGGTTTGATCTGTCTCATTACATTTTTTTTTTTACATTAGTGTAACTAGATAAGCATGATACACATCCATTCTGTTTGTTTTAAATGCGAAATGCTGAATAAAAATTTGATCTTATTTTCATCTGAAGTTTTTCCCTTCATATATCCAAGTATCTGGACATTTTCTGTTTTCAGGAATGAAATACTATGCCTGCAAAACACACACACACATTAGTGATGGTAGGTCAGGGCAATCAATGTATCAACTTTGTATTCTGTGGCGCATCTAAACCTCTGGCATTCAAAACCATGGAAACAGGACCTACAGCACACAAAATCCTAGAATGGGAAAGGCATAACTCTGTGTAAGCAAATGATGGCCATCCCCAATAACATTGTCTTGGAGAAAGTATTCTTTACAAGACTGTAGCATTCTGTACAATTTCTTACACAGTGAATCTATAGGAAGAGCAAGGATGACAATAACAATTGTATCGACAAAACCAAACTATGAATTTTTTTAAACTAATAATTTCCACAGATATTCATTTCATCACCCCATGAAACCCCACCAAACTTTAATGACTTCAACAGTGATGTTTTCTCCATGTGCTCACAAAAAGTTTGCATGATCTTGTAACAGACTTAAAGAAAAAAAATCAGTTTCTTGCATGCTATACTTTGAAAGCAAAAAGTTATACTTTCTTACAGAGTAAGACAGTTGCATGCAATAGGTCATGGGGGGATTTCCACCCACACTAATGGTAGAAACTTACAAGGGCATGGTTTGCCCTGCTGTTCAGATGAGCTCAGGACATTAGTGACAAGCCAGCCAGTGACAACAGCATTTAGGCCAGCAGTTTGTGACACAATCTGCCGTAACTTTGACAACCAGTTTACCACTTCTTGACTGCTGACAGTCTCAGTCACTCTGTTTTACTCACTCTCTTTATTTTGGCCATCAGAACATATTTGAAAACAGAAAGGCCAGACAAAGAAAGGAACAGCTTGGGAAAGGACAGCAGATTATATATATTCTTTTATGGGAGACTCTTACCCGAGCTTAAGGCAGATGGGGCTATCCACCCCTAAAGGCAAGTAATGAACTTGGCATTTTTTTCCGAAGGCCGCCAACTGGTATGATTTGAACTCACCAGTTTTGACAGGGATCCTGGTGTTCTTCCAGTTAAGCCATCAGGGCACTTGCAGGACATTTATCCAACTATGACTTTTTAATAGACCGATGAATTAAATTCATCCACAACAAACATCGAGTTTCACTATACAATAAACCCTGGGCTACTATTAACCCACGATGTACACCAGGAGAGTTCGACTTTAATGAAACAAGGTCATTTTTTTCACCTTTTATAGTTTTATCCATCTTGAACAAGATGCAAGAATTACAGCAACGTTCATTGTGGTTTAAAAAAAAAAAAAAGACTAAAATAAATTTGTACTGATACCTGAATTCTGTTCTGCCCCATCCTATTCCCTCTCCACCTGATCCCCCCCCCCCCCCCCATTCCAACAAAAATTCTCAAATGCTTTGTTGATTCGTATACGTGATTCTATCCAGTTCAGGTCTTCCTTGTACCTGAAAGTGCTACCCCCATCCCCCCCCCCCCCACCCCCCATTCCAACAAATTCTCAAAATGCTTTGTAGATTCGTATAGGTGATTCTATCCAGTTCAGGTCTTCCTTGTACCTAAAAGTGCTATTGAACAGTTCCAGCTGGCATCCAGGAACGGGTCATTCTGTGGTCCTAGCACTGCACCAGAGCTTTTCCTCTTATCCATTTCCATCACCTCACCTACCCTTACCCCCACCATCACAGCACAATTCCATCCACATCACTTCTAATTTTCGAGTTGCCCAACATGTTTGCTCCTCTTAAATAAATGCCAGCGAACCGCCCAGAGAAACGTGGACAAACGAGTCACAAGACAACACACACAACGCGTTTCGACCTCTTAGGTCTTCCTCAGGTGAAACAAAGACGGACAAAATAACGAAAATGCACTTAGCTTTGATCGCTTCCTTGCGCTGAACTCAGAAGCAATCTGAAGCGATCAAAGCTAAGTGCATTTTCGTTATTTTGTCCGTCTTTGTTTCACCTGAGGAAGACCTAAGAGGTCGAAACGCGTTGTGTGTTGTATTGTGACTCGTTTGTCCACGTTTCTCTGGGCGGTTCGCTGACATTTATTTAAGATTTGTTTAGATTTCCGCCTGCAGTCGTTTCACTTTGCAACTAGGTCATGTTTGCTCCTACCTGAAACAAGCAAAACAGAACAAAAACTCGAGTCCTCATGCTTATCCATTGGTACATTGAAGCTGGGTAGCCACTGTAAATGCTGCTAGAGTAGTGCTGCGCAACAAAAGCACTCATGGTAGTTTTGACAGTTCAGACTTTTTCTTCAGTTTCAGGGCTAGGGTGGTACTCGACGACCTGGGAAAGGGAACTGGGTGGTCAAGGGTTAGTACTGGACGGTGGAAGACTGGTGAGAACATACACACACACAGGCAGTAACTTAACTTCCTTGAACAGGGAAACGCCAAAAACCATGTAGTAAGAAACTTCTTTCTTTATTTCATGAATAACAGAAATTGTCACAAGTCTAACAAAAAAAAAAAAAAAGTCGTCGGATCAGTAAGCAGTGTAATAAATTGTACAAGCATGAACATCAGTGTCAACTGCATTCCGTGCTATGTGCACCTGCCACCAAGGCAACAGTTATGTACCGTTACATGAAAAAAATGGATTATCAGAAGAGCTACACCATATTTCACTTACGTAATGTAACACACCCTTGGCACAGCTCCCGGGACTTTGGATTTTTAGATTTGCATTGAATGCTCAGAGCATCTCCACAACAGAAACACTGGACAATAAAAATCAGACCATCTGCAAACTTTTGACAGTAAAAAGGCACATGCATTGCAACTTTAAAAAAAAAAGAAATTGATGGTCTTTTAATGAGATAAGATCAAACAAAAAAACGTAGCTCAATATCTTTAAAACAACACAAGAAAAGAACTGTCATGTGTTTGATTTTTACCATCACCATG
The DNA here is from genome assembly GCA_016801955.1 of Conus betulinus. NCBI lineage: Eukaryota > Metazoa > Mollusca > Gastropoda > Neogastropoda > Conidae > Conus > Conus betulinus. The sequence goes on along the minus strand of JADBJO010000536.1, from coordinate 63,361 downwards.
ATTTCTTTCACATCATGTATAACTTCCTCATGAGCAGTAAAATAGGGAGTAAAAGTTAAATAACTCGTGTTTCATATCCGCCACCTTCCCACTCCTCTTCGTTCGCCCCTCCCCCCCCAAACAAACAATTAAATGATGAGGAAAAAAACTGCAAATTCAATCACCTGAATCAAAGAAAAATGTATTTTAAAAAGTAAAGTCATAACCACAAGATTATATAGACATATTTTCATCATCCAGTTGGTATCGCGCTATCAGTCTGAAAACCAGCATCTTATTTCACCCCATTTGAACTAATCAGGATAAAAAGAATCGCCCATGTGCGAACAAGATCAAAGATGTAATAGATACGGCACAATCACCAAATGAATCTCAAAGGCTGAAACCACCAACACCTTGCTCAAACCATTATGCAATCAAATTGAATGTGGTCAAGAAAAATCTGTAGCCAACTTGTGACAAAACCTCTTCCACCATGGCAGCTCACCTGTGCCGATGAACTAATTTCTCCCTGGTTCCAACTACCGACAGACTGGCAAGTCCTCAGGACAGATTATGACTGGATTGATGAATTCAATGCTTTGCAGCCAGACCACCAGTGAACCACAGCACCAGTTGTGGGGCAAAGATGATGATTAACGAAACAAGATGGTCCAACTGTTGCACCTGTATGGCTGTCACCGTGTTGGATAATAGATTTCACATGGTCGACGGCATACACTTGCACTTGGCTTTCCTCTCTTATTCATAATTCATTGTCAGAAACTGAACGGTCAAAAAAAAAAAAGCATAAACAAAAAATAGAAAAAACCTGGCTTGTATATAATAATGAACAACAAAAAAAAAAAACATGAGAGACAGCTTATATCTGTGACACAGAAATAAATGCCTTAAAGAAGGGAAAGCAATGTTCACACAGAAATGAAAAAATTTTTTTACCAGAATGTGTATACATAACTAGGAACTTTAGATCTTGGTTAGGTTCACAGTTTAAACTGCATTACTCCACTATATTATAGGACAGAGATAGTCAATGTCGCTTCCATTTATTTCCACAAAAAACGGGTCTTCCTGAATGGATTTTAAACTTGTTTTGGATGTTAATTCTATCGCCCTCGTTAAGAAATGTTTGAACGAGCTCATTTCTGGGGACCTTTTCCACTTTAATGAATCAAAGATCAGAACCTACATAACTTACTTTTCAAAATAAGAATTGTGCAGTCAGCAAATTCTGACTACTTAATGCCCGACTTCCCACATCATCATCAGCAGTGTGTGTTATCATAGCTATTCCACTAGCTTGCAGTGACGTGGGACACACACTCTCTCACACACAGTATTCTCTTACAAAACACACATAGCATGGACAACTGAGGAGCGAGCAGCCACATGCAAACCACAGACCTGTCATCTGTTGACCTTTCAACCGACATCACATGGACACACACAAGTTCCTGAGGAAAACTGGTGACAGCGATGTGAACCACCACTGTTCAGTCGACAGACGCGGCCAGAACCCTTGGACAGCAGAGACGGGAACGAACCAATCAGGCAGCGGGACACTTGGAAGTGAAAGACTCTAGGCCATGGCTTTTCGGTCTACAGGTCCATTTCAAACTGGGCATCTTCCGCAGACACTTTCTCTGGAATGCAAAGAACACAGTGAAAACGCAATAATGATCTTTATGCAAGTTATCCATCTGTCAAACCAAACCAGGTCACACATACACAGAAAAACACGTAATACTAATAACACATGTTTGCTGCCTGTGTCTTATGTCAAAACTAACTAGATCACACTTGCAGTCACAAATGCAATTATTACATTATGTTGTCCTTGTTCAATGTCAAAACCAATCAGACAAAACATACAGTCACAAATTCCATAATTACATGACCATGTCCATGTTCTTTTCTTCATGTGTAATAGGATGAAATCAGGAATCTCATTTCTGTGTATGTTTCTATGTGTCTCTGTGTGTGCACGCATGCCCGTGTGTCTATGCACATGTGTGCATGTTACGAAGTGAGAGCATGTTGGCAAGAACCTATAGATGCATATCCCTGCCAATAAACCACTCAGGGTTGCTTTAGTTTGCAATACACGTATCTACATGTTGAGTTTGACAATTCTCAATAACCATGCTCAGCTTGAAACCAGTTAACAAATCTATGAGCAAGCCTGTTGGTACGGTATGAAATGAAGACATTCCAAACTGCTGAAGTAAAAAAAAAATCAAAAAAAATCCAGACTATTATGTTTTAGTTCACAAAAGTTCTTGAGTTTTAGTCTGAAGACCTCTGGCAGCTGAATGTCTCTTTTGGGGATGGAAACGTTGAAAAAGAAATAGTCTATGATATCCATCAGCCTGATGCGAATAGCTCTACTCTTCCTGTGTCCACAATTCAAAAAAATTTTCCCCACTCCTATTACCGTATTCCCTGGATCCCCATCTCTAAACAATATTCCCATTTCCCACCATCTTAAAATAAATGCAGACAATATTCAATCTTGAAGAGTGGCCCTGCTGTTGGTAATAAATACAAACAATATTCAGTCTTCAATAGTGGTCCCGCTGTTGGTCATACAGACTCATCCCACCAGTGAGACAGAAGTCTAAAACAAGTGCAAGCATAAAGAAGGTGATGATTAGATGTTCTTGATACAAATGTCAAAATGTAACCTTTGCAAAATTGTCTTCTATTTGTTTTTATAATCACCTGTTTCATGTAAGCTATGTCTGTAATCTTATTCTGCAATTTTGTATACCATATGTAATCTCTGTATTCAGTCACAGTATTACTATGTAACTCTGGTATTCTAATTCAAGCTGTGTTAATGTAACCCCTGTATTCTGATCATTTGTCATTTAATCCCTGTATTCTGATCACCTGTACAATAATGTTAACCTCCATATTCTGATCACCTGACAGGTATCCTGTGTGTATCTGATCACTGTGCTATAGCAGACCTTTATTCAATCACCTGTGTCAGCAACCTCCTTATTTCTGATCACCTGACTTAGGTATCCTGAATGCTACTCGATCACTGTAGGGCCTCTGCTACACCTGCTGTTGTCTAAGTCACCTTGTAGTCTGCACACTCATTGTATTCCGATCACCAGTGTCATGTAACCCTGTATTCTCGAAGCACCTGTGTAATAATCTGACACCCTCGGCGGTATTCTGATTTCACGCACCGCCTTGTCATGTAAGTCCTGTATTCTTGCATCACCCAAGTTGTCATGTAGTACCTCGAGTCATTCTGATCAGCACGTCGTTATTGTCCTGTATTCTGGGAACCGAGTGTCAATGTAATCCTGTGATTCTGAGTCACCTGTGGTCATTTACCGAAGGCTCCTGCATCAGTCCGAGATAAATACCCCTGTATATTAAGACCACAGTATTGTCTCATTGTCATGTTGAGCATTTATATCTTGGTCACCACTATTATCTAGTAATGTAAAGTTGGAGATGACTGCAGGCACAGAAATCTAAACAAAATCTTAAATAACACTGTTAGCAAACTGTCAAATAAAAAAAAATGGACAAACGAATCACATGACAAAACACGACACGGTTTCGTCCTCTTCAGTGCTTCGGTCGTACAAGATTACGAAACAATTATTACAACAAAATTAAACGAGCAATCACTTATCTTCAATCACTTCAAACCCAAAAAGACGCCAGTCTTGCGCTGAAGTGATTGAAGGTAATCTGATTGCATCGTTCATTTTCATTGCAATAATTGTTTCATGATCTTGTCCTGAACAGACAGCACCTAGGAGGTCGCAAACGAACGTCGTGTTTTGGTAACTTGTGATTGTTTTGTCCATGTGTTTTGGTTTTTTGTTTGCAGTTTGCTAAACATTTGTGTTTACCTAGCATTTTCCAGCACTATTATGGTACCATTTGTATCTCTGACCGACATCATATGAAGCCCCTGTTATTCCTGATCACCCAATGAGCGTCATTACGACCATTCGTATTCTGGATCACATATAGCAAGAGATACCTCTGATATTCTGACACCACTTACGTCTGGTCACCTGTAATCGGATTGGTCCTGTATCATGTCACCCCTGTCATCCTGATCACATATATCTGATCACATCTGTATTCTGATCCTATGCATCATGTTACCGCCCGTCAACTCAGATCACTTGCCCTACGTAACCCTTCAAAAATCTGATCACCTGTACGGCATACAGCCTTGTATTCTGATCACCTGTTTCAGCATAGCCCTGTATTCTGATAAACCTGTATAAAATAGCCCAGTATCTGTTTCTGTACCTGAACTGCTGCCTGCAAACGCCTGTACAGGAGCTCTGCAGAAAAAGCGAATGAGCCACTGAAGAAGTCAAAACCATCCCTAAACATATGGTTAATATCTTGAAATTCACATCCTGTTAGTGTATTTACTCTTTGCACTACTGGGAGATATCCATATCACTTTCCACTCTCATGGCCCAAACTCCGCCATCCGAGTTTTATCCTACTACAGTCTTACCTTTCTCTTCAGCCCTCTTTCAGTGAGCAACTCTCCGCTTGGTTTCCGTGCCTCGGAACCTTGGCAGTACAGTAATTCCGGGGATGTAGGAAGTTCAACATAAAGTGGCTGTGATGGGCTTTTGGCAAGAGGAGAATTTCGGCATTGCAGTACCGAAGTTCCTTTCATACTACAATACGAGTACCTGCACACATACAAGATATTCAAAGCCCCACCCATGCCACTGTAAACAGGAATTACCTTTCAAGACACAGCAGAAAAATTACAGTACCCCTCTTTCTGCAAATGTTATAACATCCAAGAACAGTTTGAACAGTGTTCTGCACAAGAATAAACATTTCAAGAGACCAAATTCAAGAGAAAAAAAAACAATCTCTAAGGGGGAATTCACAGGAATTCTTTTCACCACTGCTTCATAACAATACATTAGCAAATACACAGACCAGGCAAAGCTGACACACATGACAGGTAATGTCCATAATTTGTACTTTCACTTTCCAAGTGTGCGACGTAATAACTTATATTTCATCATCATATCTTTGACAACAGTTTAGATATTTCCAATCCCAACAGACCCTTTAGTAAAAGGGCAAAAAAAACCGCACCGTCCACATTTCTGAACGAACATTTTTGTTGTTGTAGCCAAGCAGAAAAAGCAAATTGTATCAACGTGTGTACTAGGTTAACTAGTACCGAATTAAATACCCAGAAAGTGATGACGTCATTTTTGCACAACGTGTGTGTGTTGTCCATCGAGTTGAATGGGATCACCTTACCCATTGTGTACAAGTTTTTTCGCGTCCGTATCTGCATTATCTACAGGAAAAATAAACCTATCGAGTTTGGGTATTAAATAAGTGTCGGGAATTTCGCCTATTCAGTCATCTGAAGAGCACAAGATATAATACATTTTTCATGACAACGCACTAATTTATCCAACAAACCGCCCCACTTTGTAATGGCCGCTCAGCAATGCCGACACATTGTTGCCAGACTGGCTTTACCCGCTGACATTCAGTTCGAATACGAATCTGCCGCTGTCCAGCGCGGTTCGCTTGCTGCTGGGGAAGCATCCTGCAGAAACACCCCTTTCCCTGACCTGCATTCACAAGGCTTGTGCGCTCCGCAGCTGTGGGCGAGCTGTAAAACTCCCCTGCTCTCCACAACTAGGTTATAAACTTGCGCTGAACAGCCCGTGTTAGGTAACTTCCTGCTAGAATCTAACTTGAGTTGCCCAATGGTGCCGCGCCGTCTCTAAAGATGACATTTCGCATCGTTCTTGCTTGCCAGCTGAAAGAGAAAAATTGATCTCAGACTACTCTCCCCCATCCACTGCAAAGTGACAGCAGTAAGAATGGTCAATGCTGACTAGCCAGCAAGACCTTGGTGTAACACTATTTACCCACAACTCTTCACATTTCAAGATTGCCCTGCCTGCACCGCGCAGTCTGCCCAGTCTCTAGCTCAGCTGTATGATCTCTATGAATGGTTTGATGATCTCACACTGTTGGTGATGTGAGATCGCCCTGTTTGATGACCAGATATCCCTGCTGCAGTCGACCACATGGCCACTATGGGCCTACTGGTTGCCCGACTTTCCAAGAACGTCACAACCCCCGAGAGTTTAAAACTAGCCTGCAGCTCAAATGCCTTTGTTTGAAGTGACAGTCCATGTACCCTGCTGTAGTTAAAACTTTCATGGACAGTATCATGCAATGAAGCATAAAATAATTTTGACGAATGCTTTATAAATATTAGCTTAAATCTTATCTAGGTCGCGCTTCATAGTCCAACTCCTAGCATCAAGCTATCGGGACCGTAGTTGTGCGTTGAAAACCTGTAGGGGGAAGTTTTAAAGTGTTACATGTGGGGTGATTTCTAATTTTTCCTGTGTATATGGTGTACGCTCATCTAATGACAGTTAAAATTTTGACACACTGCGCAAGGTAAATGGTGTGCATGACTGTACCTTCATGTCTAACATGTAGTTTCTTGCTGACATGAAAAGGTCAGTTAACAGACTTTCTGCAGAAGCCCAAGTCTTTCCCATAGGCATGCCAATTTCAAACATTTCTACTGGAGGTCGTGTTTTCCGCGGAGGGTCTTTACATGGGAGAGTTGTAATGCCCATTGGACTGTAAGTATATTTTCACTTTTCCAAGTGTGACGTATAATATACGTTGAAATGCATCACTCATGGCAAGTATCGTTGGTGTATGGTCTTGCTAGATTCTAACAACTTGTGAGGCTGCCATGTCCACAGTCAAGGCAGCTCTGCTTCTGTATTACGATCCCAGTTAGTTTGGTAATACTGAATGCATGATCTGCAATAGGTTTGTTTTTCTGCGGTGAAAGGCTCACACACACATCAACTGTAACAACAATGGGGTACGCATCTGTCCGCTTACAATCATAGCCCACCTGTCAGCTTGCACACAAAAGCCCAAACGTATATGCACACCTCTTTCCTTTTGTAGGGCACCATCTGACATACGTTTCCATCAGACATGTTAAGCTGATTAAGAAACAGGCAAGAAGGAGTGGGGCAGAGTGCCTAACACTACTTTTGGCTATATCACATTAAAAAAAATTATGCCAGAAAGACAAGATAATCTGCTGGCATAGAGAAGCTTTCTGAATAACTCTGATTTTTTACTGGTTCAGGTTCAACAAGAATGGGCCATATCTTCACTCACTGCCTGAACAGGCACTAAAACATCCTCTCTTTTTTACCAATCCTCTCTTTTTACCAATTCTTCTTTCATCAATTCTTTATCTTCTCTTACAGGGCACACAGGTCAATAATAGTCAACTATGATGGCTGACCTACAAATCTGAAGACTGAATGTAGTTGTCCTACTTTCAAGGACTGGATGGGGGAGGGGTGCTGATGTGGGTAAAAAGTTAGCAAAAAAATAACTTTATACACTAAGTCATTACAACTAAGTCATTGCAATACTTACGGGACAAAATTAACTAACTTGGTGAACACTTACTTAGTCAAAGATTCTCTTTTCACTTTCTCACAACACTTACTCTTGCCGTCGACTCCTCTTCAACTGACCGAATTATTAAAATAATGGATCAGTAAATTCAACTGGAAAGTTTCCCGTTCTAAAAAAAGAAATGATTTACCCCTTCTATGGGTTCAAGGCCAAATCGATAGTAGTCTAAACTATGACGTTTGCAGTTGTCGGTGCGCATTTGTGGTCGATCTATACAGCTTCATGATGGCCCAAGACGCTCGAATAACACTTAAATTAGCCGTCAAAAAAGAAAAGGAAAGAAAAACTTTAAATGCATACTACAACTTGTCAAAGCATATTTTGCGGTCCGAAACAACAGAACAGCTGCAACTTTGTTCACCCAGAACTACACATGCCCACGGATATCTACATGGAGTATGGCTGGCCTACCGTCACTACAGCAGCTATCGAATCGGAATCTCGCAAAGTTTGTTCATAACACTGACATGAACGAACGCTTACTTTGGAAGTCTCTAAACTATATTCCTATGTTACAAACCCACTCATCACCCAAATAATTCGCTTCAGACGACCGCAATGAGCACAAATATTGAGAAGTTGCCAAACAAAAGTCACATGGTCAAGTCTACGCCATATTGAATGCACTCTTTTTTTGTCCTATGCATAAATCGGTCTCTGGGCAGGATCTTCAAAACCAATGGTAATCAAACTTCAGGAAAATGACACCTGCTCCCTACATTGTGTTCTTATGGAATGCATGTTGCTGCAGAGCATGCCATACCTCCTGGCGTTGTGGAGAAGAACGTTCCTCCAGGTGTTGTGGAGTACTCCGACGGTAGCTGCGAAATATCGTTCAGGACGACTCGTCTGCTAGGAATGTCTCTTTCCCTTGATGTTTTTTGGCGCCAGACTCTGAAGACATGCTTTCAGTGGATTATGCAAGGGTTCCCTGATTGGTTCTGGAGCTGCCTGCTTCGATAGATGATCACGAAATATCCGAAATGTGCTAGCACACTCTTCACTCACTCTCAACCACACAACAACCAAACACGCGCAGAGCACAACTCTCGCTCAGAGCGCACATCCGGGCCACACGGGGTCAAACAGAAACCAGTTTTCAAATTCGTTGTTCGTGTTCTTTGTATTTCACTGGGGGCGTGTGTGTCATCGGTGTTATGGTCCATGAGACATGTATAACCACGTCTGATACTGTACCACATAAAAGACTAATATCTAAACTTGAAGGTTATGGAATAGGTGGAGATATACTCTCATGGATTACTGATTTTCAAAGTAAAAGACAACAATATGTTAAAGTTAGAAATCAGGTTTCTGATCTTACTAAAGTTACTAGTGGGGTCCCCCAAGATAGTGTCCTGGGATCCACCCTGTTTATTTACTACATAAATGATATGCCTGATGTTGTTAGTAGTCTGATCAAAATCTTTGCTGATGATATAAAAGTTTACACCCCCATAGAGACAGTTGATAATTCCACTGAATTACAGAAAAGTATTGATGAACTTGTTGCATGGACAAATGCCTAGCAGATTAAATTTAATAACAAGAAGTGTAAAGTTCTTCATGCAGGCAAAAATAATCCTAGGCATGATTATCATATGGAAGGTGTATTGCTTGAAGAGACTAATGCTAAAAAAGGCCTAGGAGTGATAATAGACCCTAATTTATTATTGCTAAACACGTTAATGAAACCATTAAAAGAGCAAATAGACTAGCTGGGATGATTGTAGGCAATATTCAATGCAAAGATAGTGAAGTAACGCTTCCATGATTTAAAACATTAGTCAGACCGCTTATTGAATAAGGCAATGCTGTATGGACAACAAGTAATCCCATCGCAGATATTCAGAGAAGATTTACAAAAAAGATTAGTGGATTACAGCAGTTTTCATATGAACAAAGGCTTCAGTTTTTAAAATTACCAAGTCTAGAACACAGGCGCCTACGTAGCGACATGATTGAAACTTACAAACTTACACATGGATTTTATGACATTAAAACCACTGCACATTATTTCAGTTGAACACAGAATCTACATCTAGAGGGCACCTGTATAAACTAACAAAACAATTTACTAAAACTTCAAAGGCAGCAAACTTTTTCGCTAACAGAATTGTTAATATTGGAATACTTGGGAGGGGGGGGGGGGGGGGGGGGGGGGGGGGTCAACGTTGTTGAGCAGAGACTGTTAACACTTTCAAAAATTGTCTTGATAAACACTGGATACACCTTATGTTTCAAACAAATATTGACTTGCATTTTTAGAAACCACGCATGTGCTTTATAAAAGTGCGAGAGTAAGACCAAAATATTTCTCGCTAAAACCATGAAATTATCTACATGGAGCAGGTTAAGGCTGAAAATGCCTAATATACCACCAATATGATATGATATGATGATATGACAGCTGAATATCATGTGACGGGAAAATTTTCCTTTTTCTTCTTCCGATGATGACCATCGATCGAGAACCGATCATCGTTGTCATACTCGGGGTGCGCAGCGTTTAGAAAAAAGAGAGCGTTTGAAGTTTCGTTCTCCCCCCTCCCCCTCCCCTCTCTACTGCACAAGCTTCATTCCGTCAAATATTTCGCGTGTGAAAACTTCTAAATGTTGTGTGTTCCCATGGAACTGTGCTTTACAGGTTGTTTTCAGGAAAAGATCATAATGAAAGGACAGCTTCAATGAGCCGGGAACAGTAAACAGTAAATGACAAAAAAAGAAGGGTAACTCTTGTCCCCATGATGAAATAAATACATGATCATAACTCCAAACGAACGACACCGAATCGCCTTGCAGGAATGACCACAAAGAGCACACTCATCAAACAAGTTTGAGCGTCAGCGGGACCTTGTGTGCCGAAGGATCAACCCCCCCCCCCCCCCCCCCCCCCCCCCCCCCCCCCCCCCAGGACGTTCGTTTCATGCTTGCCCATTTTGAAGAAACACAAATTGACATTTCTTCAAGACTGGCATGGCCTTTTTCATCTCGAATATATGGAGTAATTATCCGGTATCTACCTTAACGAATTATCCTCATCAAAAACATTCCAGTTAGAGTACACACACACACACACACACACACACACACGCACACACACACACACACACACACACACACACCATCACCACCGCCACCATCACTACTATCACCACAAAACAACACCTTAGGTGCTAAACACCCGACATTCTTCTTGTGTATGTCGCAACGGATCACAGCCAACGGACCCGCTCTGAAAGCTAAAGCTGAAGAATTGTCTGAAAACCTTGTAGCTGGACATGCAGCGAGGGGTGGCTCTACCGCTGGAAAAAAAACCACGGCATTGTCTTCAAAAATCTTTGTGGCAAAAGAGGATCTGTTGACGAGGCTGCTGCAACAGACAATTAAGTTGGCTGAAGATGTCCTCAAACCCAAACTTTCACAGTACAGTCCATCAGTCTTCTTCAATCTAGATGAGACAGCTTTATTTTGGAGACTATTGCCAAATAATAGCCTACACACTGTTTCAAAAACGACAAATGCCACGGTGGCAAAAAAATCAAAGAAAGGATCACCGTTCTGTTATGCAGCCACATGGACGGCACGGAAAAACTGTCGCCGCTAATGATCGGGATATCCAACAACCCCCAGATGTTTTTATGGCATCTAGAAACTGCCTGTTGACTGCAAGGCCAACACCAAGGCGTGGGTGACGACAAACATTTTCAAGGACTGGCAACAGTCATTTGACAGGGAGGTGGACCGGCAGAAATGCTAAGTTCTGCTGGTGCTTGACACCTGTTCGGCACACAAGGTCCCGCTGACGCTAAATGCGATGGATATCCTTTTCTTGCTGCCTAACGCCACATCAAAATTACAGCCGCGTGTTGCAGGAATCATTCAAAATATGAAAGTTCGCTACCGTACGTCCAAAATTCTCAAGCTGGTGGCATATACCAATGCAGGAGGAGCTGCTGAAAATTAACAATTCACTCTTCTTGACGCCGCCTGCACCTTAAAACAAGCATGGGATAAAGTGAACCCAAGCACAATAAACAAATGCTTCCGCAAAGCTGGATTCAGGATGGATGAAGCGGCAGCAGAAAGAGATGAATCTACAGAAGACGAATATTGGGACTATGAGATTGAAACTCTTTGATGAGTGGGACGTGCAAGCACCCGATTACATCCGTGTTCATGTCGATGTTGCAACATCAGCGTTTCACAAATTGGCAACTGGCACAGAAGATCCAACACCCTCCATATCAGCTGTTCAAGAACCGATTAGACCTACTGAAGAACACTCGGATGAAGGAGAAGACTTTGAGGGTCAAGCTGGCAAAGTGTCAAGAAAGAGGTTTGGATTGTATGCACAAAATAAACATATAGACCACTGCTTGCAGGCAGACTGCGATCAAAAGCTCTTGAACTCGTTAAATGCATTTGTGCAAGCTGCTGTTAAAAACACTGGACGTCAGAAGAAAATACCAAGAAAGACCTAGGCGGAACAGCTCAAGAGAGAGAAACAGAACCCAGCAGACAAAAAAAACACGAGAGAGGGCGTGAATGCTGATCAGGGGGAAACGGAACACAAGGGAGGAAACGAGGAAGATATACGGATAAAAACATTTTGGGCATAGGAAGAGGAACAAAAAGAAGACGTAGAGTGGAAAGGTGGCAAAAGAGAGAGAGGGGGGGGGGGGGGGGGGGGGAGAAAGATTGAAGAGGGCATAAAGAGCATGGGGGACGACATAACGGGTTTGTGAGGAGAGATACTGCAGAAGCGGGATGAGCTTTCATAAGAAAGAATGAATGATGAGAGAAGATGAAGCAGAGGGTATAGTTGGGGAAGGGGCTGAGGGGAGGGTGAGAGGAGATAGAAGAAAGAGAGAATGAAGGATTAATAAAGGGAGAGGGAAAAGACAAGAAAAGGAATAAAAGCAAGAAGAGGAGTTGAGGAGAAAGATGATGAAGGAATAAGGAGAGGAGATGGCCATGAGGAGAGAGAACATGATAAGGTGGTCAGGGATGATGTAGAAGAGAAGAGAAATGATGAGGTGTGAGGGGAGTGGGGATGACGATCTTTCGAAGGAAGAAATTTTCTGCATGATACAAGTTTTTTTAATCGTTGCCGAACAACACTGACAAAGCACCCGGTAACGGTAGGTTGCATCCCTTCAAAGTTCATATACTATAGATGAAGATTCAACAGAATGGCTGCCCACCGATGCTCCACATGTCACGCTCAAGCAGATGTATGGCGACGGCAATATTGCCTTCCCAGTTGTGCGTCCGTGATGGTTTACGGCCATCAAGAATGTCACGATAAACGCGGATACGTATCGTTTTAAAAATAGCCGCAGAAATGGCGGAGTATTTTGACAACACAGATTTTGAAAGGAGACTCAGAGTGGGATGAAGATCTGCCAAAAGTTTATGCCACGTACTCTGAGCATGATCATGGTCAGAAACTTTCAGACCAGACTGTCAGATCTAGACTTGAAGCAGAAGTTGCGCAGTGCACAAAGCCAGGGTCCTACGTGGGAATTTGGCAACTGCACGCTCAAGGTAACATCCTAAACTGCAAGTTGACGTCTGTTTATCCTCAGCATGGTGGCGCCACAGTCAGAAAGCACATCCACCGATGGATAACTCTTTCCCAAAGCCGTCATCTTTTCAGTGGTCACGGATGGCAATCATATGGACTTCCACTCTAGGCAGGGAGCAGAGAGCCAAAGATTGGCGGTGAACCCACTTCGTTGTGTGCGTCCCACACATGGCACGTTTTTTTTTTTTTTTTTTTTTTACTTGTGTGTGTGCGCGCGTGTACGCACATGCGTGTGTGTGTGTGTTTTGGATTGTGTTGTGCCGATTTGTTATGGTTAGGGTTGTGTTTGTTGTTAACTTTACTTTTTATAGTGTCCAAAGACAGGGCAGATATCTGTTACATAAAAAAAGATACCCAAATGCAGGGTAGATGTCAGGCATCCATCACTTGTGTTCAAGTTACTCTGTACACCTACATGCTATATTTTCATTTATTTCATTAGTCGCCACGCTTGTAGTACATATTTGCCTATCACTAGTATCAGGCCGTTTCTTTGTTTGTTTGCATCTTGTGGTTCTGTTGTTATTAAAGTATATCTTTTTCATTCGAATTACGAATCTCTTTTCATTTTTATATACCACTAAAGCACGGTTTTGAAACAGATGTAGGCCTATTACTTTTTGCTCTGCCAATGCAAGTTTAATGAACTTAGCTTCAACTTGGAAAAAAACATCATCAGATAAGATTACAAAATCATCAAAACTTTATCATAACCGATGACATTGGTTATAAGAAAAACCTGTTGTAGTGAAGGAAAATCTTTACTCCCTTCGACTTTACTATAAGCGGGTTGTGCTGCATTTCGTCATGGTTACAAGAGTTACCCTACTTGTTTGTTGTTAAAATAAATTATCTTACTTTTGACTTGTAGGACAGGAGAGGGACGGCCAAGTTCTTTTCACCGTGCAAGAGGGACTTACGAAAGGAAGCATGTCTGTTTAGGGCGAGAGCACCTGCTCGAATTGACTTTAACTTAAGGGATCTACGAGATGGAAGAAAAGAAACGGGAGGGGATGGCGTTTCTAAACTGGGATACGGTGCCTTCCACTCAGGGTGATGATGTGCCTCATATCAAAGACAGTTCGCCTCCGTAGGGCGCGTATAGTCTTTGCTCAGATGAAGACTGTGAGCATTCAATGATGGTGCGCGTGCTCATATGAGTGTATATACATATAGTTTTTTCCTCTTGCTAGTGGCGAATGGAGCAACTTATCAGTATAAGTCACTGAAAATATTTTTTTTTCAGGAGCATTGAAAATACTCAAAACTGGGATTAGCCATATTTCAAAAGTACTCATGATCTGAGTGACAGACATAGGGTCAATCATGAATTGATATATGAACAACGAACAGAATGACAAGTGCAATATTTCACACACATACTTTACTTTTTTTGCACAAAATTGAAACATGTGAAATAGTTGTAAGTCTACAATAGTCCGTCTGGCCTAGCCTGGCTGCTCTCTTCTCATTTTACCTCATCATAAAGAGAGACTGAACAGACTCGTGGATCTGCTGGATAATCGATTGACCACTTGATCACACGGGAGCATGCATTTTTTTTTTTTATATGTTGGGCCAGTTGCTGTGGGCATAACTGGGTTCTAGCGTCTGTCGAGATTGCAGACGTGATCTGTAGATGGTTACCTATGATTGGGCCATGACAACGGCCATACTTCCCTCTGAATTTTCAGGAAAGTTTTTGCCTCTACCTTTCCAAAGGGCAACAGATGCCATTTCCTTTTTCCTCTCTCTACAGCTTTCCCATCTCACTTTCTCTCCCTCTTTCAGCCCCCCCCCCCCCCCCCCCCCCCCCCCCCCCCCCCCCACCACAAACCGAACTCTGTAAATTGTAAATTACATACCCAACACACACACTCACACACAGTTTTGTCACGTCACTGTTGCAAGATGTCACTAATGGATTTCGCTTTTCTAGATTTGCTCAACTAGTCGTTGCTCACCATGTTGTTCAAATGGGAAGACAATGCCTTGGAGTGATTCTTATTGAACGGCCATTGCAAGATTTGTAGGATTAGATTTGATTAGATCATGGTTCTGTTTCATAAGTTCTCTGCTGTAAATGGTGCAGGCGTGTTTTTGTGCACTGCTCTCAATCGAGTGGACAAATTCGCGAAGTACTGAGCAATACTAATGAACATTGAGCAATACTCTTAAGATGCAATATGGGCAGACACTGATATGAAGAGCCAACACAACATACAGATCTTTACTGCTTTTGTTTTATTGTCAGGGATTGTCTATAGTTTAGTCCTCTGAAATCTATTGAGTGAACATTTCTGCATGTATTGTTTATAGGAGTTGGGACACTTTTCTCTTTTGTGTGGTCGGTAAATGCCCAACAATAATCCTATTGGTATCTTACAAACAGGAACTGCCTTTGCCAGAATTGCTGTAGCAGTTGTGCATCCTGTTTTTGCTGTCTGCACTGTTGTTTTATGTCCCTCCATTCACTCTAGCCAGGTTTTGCTGAAGGTTTACTTTATCATATCCTCTAAAGATTGGACATGGAAAAACAAAAAGCCAGTGGCCTCTTACCACAAGAAATCATACTGGTATTTTTCCTTTCCATGGCAAAAACAGCGTTAGGAAGGGACATAAACACATGAGTTCAGTTTCATGACAGAACAGTCGACCACACAGAATGGGCTGTCCCTGCAGGAAAAAAAGTCGTGATGTCCCGAAAAAACAGATGAGCAGTTCATAACATGATAGGTAAATTACTGACATTTTAAAGGTGTATAAAACTTGCCATTCTGAGGGTGCAAGCCGTTTCTCTTTAGCACAAACATTTTTTCAAAACTTCCTGCTTTCTAGGTCCTTCAATAGATCAGTCACACTGCACATGGTCCAGTTATGCGAGTGCTCCAAGTAACAAAAGCTGTCGCTGGATGTTCACTGATCAGATAGATCTTGATGGATCGGTGTCTGGATAAATTGTACATAATACTGACTGGTCAAACAGTGATTAGATTAGATCGTCTAGCTTAGACTTTCTGATAATACTGCAAATAACAGTCCAAAAACAAATGTGTGCATATCTGTTTCTGAGTATGTGTGTGTATGTTTATTGTTAAGAGAAAGAGGAGAAAAAGACAGATACTCTGTTTGAGTTTGACTGATTGACGAGCTTTATTCCAAAACGTTACACATAAGCAAAAAGGCACTTTCCATCTGGCCCTTGTCCCCTCAGGGACTAAGGAAACTAATACATGAATATCACTGCATGGTATGTAATACCATTATACATTGCACAAATTGACCAGAACAGTTATGGTAATGATCCATATCATCACACACAACACATCTTTTTTTTTTTCTTATCTGAGTAAGAATATTACTTTTTTTTTTTCATTATAAGGACAAGTCATCATACGATGTATCATCAACATACTCTGAAAAACACTGATTAGCATGTTTATGTGGTAATCATGTTCAAGTACACATGGATTATATTCCTACAACATTCTAAAAGTTTTCCTGTTCAAAAGCGACTTCAAGAGAGAGAGAAAATGGTGGTGCAAATGATGGGTGTGATGTGGTAGGAAAATAAGAGAGAGAGAGAGAGAGAGAGAGAGAGTTTACATGTCAATACAACAAAAAAAGAAGAGAAAATGTGAAGAACATTATAGAAGCAAGAAAATAAAGATAACATCCAGTGTTTGAAGTACACTGCAAATACATAAATGTACCGAAACAACATGGCTAATCACATTTTTACCTTTCCCATTACACCCTGGGTCTGAAATTACTCACACTCATGATTTTCACTTGATACCTAGGTACTTTTTAAAGCTGTCTCAAACAAATTTCTTGAATTTGTCAACAAACTATGGCCCTTCATCTCTACCAAAAACTGTCTGTTTTTGTTATTAAGATACGGAGTAAACAAAAAGTCCCAGTATGTCGTGGGTCTGAGCAAACCCACACTCTCGCAGAAGAAAACCTGAGTGCCATATGTCTCAGGTCTGGGCAGTCCAATGCATTCTGAAGACAAAGAGCAATGCATTCTGATGACAAAGGGTAAGCAAAAACAGAATCATCCCATTATGTTGTGGGTCTGAGCATTTGTATCTACAACAGGTTTATTATATATTCCTTCAGAATACAACAAGGTCCCATGGGACCCATGACGTATGACGTAAGTTTATTCCTTCTCAAAACGCTTTGATTTCTGGAGACCCACGACATATGACACTTAAAATTTGGGGTGGCTTATGGGAAAAGTTAACAGAAGCACATAATTTACATTAAAAAAAAAAAAAAAAAAAACGTTCTTACATGGCAACATTAATCACGTTGTGAAAGGAAGAGCAAATGTGTAGTGGTACTAATATGGCATAATTAAACATAAGAAAGTAGACAGTGACTTGCAAGTGGACATACAACAATGGTAATAAGAATTATGTTGTCTATGATTTGTGAAAGCGTGTGACGTATGTGAACAATTTTTTCTGAAAATAAAATACACCTTCTAAAAGCACACCAGAACCTTTGTAAAAACTCTTTCTTCTGTAAAATCTTAGATCAGATGAAAAATATTAATCCCCCTCAGAAATTCAAAGACCACAACAGGTGGGACATCTCTGAACAAGGTTTTAATGGAGTCTGCTGTAAAGTTTGTATGTCTCACGTAATGCAAATCTCAACTTTCTAAAAGAATATGCTTCACTGCAAGTGATATGTAACATGGGATGCACCACAGAGCTTCTTCAATTTCTAAAAGATAAGAATGGTGTAAAGGGAGTGGCCTGTAAGCAAACAGCACAAAATTCTCTTCTTTACAGCCACACAGCCTTTAAGTTCCAGTGAATAACAATTCCAGAAAAGCACAGCTGCTGACCTTCTAAAGTCAATGAGGGAATGATGGGGTTGGGATGGCTGAAGAACGGACAGTTTGGGTAATGACAAATACCATTTTTAACCACTTACTGATGATGAATGTAGGGTTAAAAAAAAAAAAAAAAAAAAAAAAAAAAAAAGCCCCCCCCCCCCCCCCCCCCCCCCCCCCCCCCCCCCCCCCCCCCCCCCCCCCCCCCCCCCCCCAAATTTGTCAGGTTGAAAAAAAAAGGGCTGTCCACAATATGTAATTGCAAACATTCATATCACATAAGCTAGGCTTTATTCTGCAATTCTTCATCCATCCTGTATCCTATTCAAAGCTGACATCCCAAACCAAACATCTTTTTGACCAAATTTTTACTTTCTGAAATTTTTTTCCCACAAAAATTCACTATTTCAGAAATGATTACTAAAGATCCGAAAATTGCAGAAAACTTTGTGAGGCTTAGTAGATATGGAAGAGAGAGAGACACAGAGCGAGAGAAGAGAAATCCGCATGGTTTGCTGTTGTTTTGTCTTGGATGATATTGCAAAAGCAAGGATAAACTATCCTGCTACAAGAACCGTCCGACTGCAGTGTCCAAAACCAACCAATGTAGTCTTCTTCCAAAATCAAGCAATGAGAACTTGACAACAGTCTCTAAAATGGATACAGAGGCAGAAATGTACCTATAATGCATGTGAACAGGATACAGAAGCAGAAATGCAGAGTAATATCTATCTGAATGAGATACACGGACACAAAGGCACTGGATAATGCATGTAATATGGATAGAGAAGCAGAAAAAAAATGGGGGTCACTCTCATGTGGACAGAATACAGAAGCAGAAAAGCTCTGGGTAACACATGTGAACAGGACAAAGCAATTGATTTGCATGCCAATGGGAAACACATGCTAAACAGTATGGAATAACACATGTGAACAGAATACACAAGCACAGAAAGACTAATGAAACTTGTGAACAGGACACACAAGTAGAAAAGAACAAGATAACCCATGTGAATGGGATACGCTAACAGATGAGCTCTGGATAATGTATGTGAACAGGATACACAAGCAGAAAATTACTGGACAACGGAGAATGATATGAGCAGAAAAGCACCGGAGAATGCATGTGAATGAAATACTCAAGCAGAACAGCACTGTGTAACACATGTATAAGGGATCTACAAAGCACGTAAGTACAAGACAATTCATGTGAATTGGAAACTAGAGGAGAAAAAGCACTTGAAAACAGTAAGACATTTTAACTCAATATACATGCAGGAAAGTGCTAAGGGAAAATGGCACAGGATGGTACATCTAAAGAGACACAAAATGAGAAAAAAGCACTGGAAAACACATGCAAACGAGATACAAAACAGGAAAAAATGGATTACATATGTGAATGGGACACGTAAGTTCAAAAACACTTGATAACAATACTGCAAGTTTGTCCACAGTACGTTCCAAAATCTTTCTCACAACGCTTCACAAGATTCCACTATACCAGTTTACACATTCTATCATATATTCACACACAACTCTTATGTATGGGGAGCATAAAACTTAACAGATAAACAATCCTAACCCTGCCCATATATACTCTGTCAACACATAAATACGCAGTATTATCAAAAATACCATGGATTATACTTAGAGCAAAGCTGCCCATGTATTCAATCGACACAAAAGCATGCAAGCATTATTTCTTTGAAACACAGATGATGGATTACATACTTAACACTTAAAAAAGAAGTTTTTTTAAAGAAAGGCCCCCCAGCAAACTGATAGGAATAAAACAAGCCCCAGCAAACTGATAGGAATAAAACAAAGGATAAAAGACTACACCATTTGATGAAAGGGCTACACATATTAAAACAATAAAGGAAGGGGGGTTAATGGGGATGGTGTGGAAGGTAAACAAAAGGCACAGTCAACGACAGCCATAGAAGAGACGAAATTTCAATATAGGCGGCGGATAGAAATTCAGGCTGTCCAAACAAATTTTCATGAACTGATCATGGAGATTACTTGGGGAAAATATAGGTGAATCAATTACCGAAGCAAGAAATGAAAAATAAAGAGTTCTTGAGAGAGAAAAGAAAAAAGCATACATGTATATGTATGAGCAAAAAAAAAAAAGTCAACTCTCCTAAATGGAAACAAGAGAGAGATCGAAGTACCCCAATAAGGATGTGTTGCACTGAACACAAGATACATTATCTATTCCATGTCAAATAAACAACTGCACCCACCAAGAAATCAGAGACTACTGATCTGTACACCATCAACACAGGACACACCAGACCCTAGGTAGTCTATCCTAATGAGAACCGCAACAAAACATTTCAAGCAAGTCTCTAAATGACAGAACAAAGTTTCCTTTTCCTCTCCCCCCCCCACAAACTGAAAGAAAAAAGAAATCCAACCCTATGGCTATAAAAAGATAAACATGTAACTGTGCATTACAAGGTAAGTGTACACACATAATAAGATGAAACAAGAAACTGTAATTGTGCAAAACTTGTGGACACACATTTCCAATGACAGGATTATTTGCAGGGCTAACACACAGAGAAAAGACCCATACACCCATACATAAACACACACAAAAAAAAAACTCATTCACATTATGGGGCTACCAATGTATTTTACTGAGAACAGACACAGCCAGATAAAGACCCCACCTCATCAAACATTATGGCTACCATACACAGAGCCGACGGCAACCACAAAAAGAAAAAAAAAAAACTACTTCATACACATTATCATGGGGCTACCATGTGTACCAATGTATCATACTGACCCATCCACAAAAATTTACCTCATTGTGTATTGAAGGGCTATCAAACCAAGAACCCATCCACAAAAATCCACCTCATTAACATATCAAGGGCTAACAAACCAATGAACATATCACAGCCAGTAAGACCTCACGTCATGAACACAATATGGAGCAACCACACAGAGAACAGAATGGAGCAACCACACAGAGAACAGATCTCACACAAGAAAGACATCACTTCATCAACTTATTATGGGGCTACCCTTCAGAGAACAGAGCCTAGCCACAAAGACCTCATCTCACCAATGCATTACTGGGTGACCATACAGAGGACAGACCTCACACACACACAAAAACCACCTCACCAACACACTCTGGGGCTATCTTACAGTGCACAGAGCCTCGCCACAAAAAGACCTCACCTCACCGATGCATTATTGAGTGACCATTAAGAGAACAAACCACATACAAAAGAAGACCTCACCACACTAATGCATTATTGGATGACCATGCAGAGAACAGACCTCATACACAAAACGACCTCACCTCACCGATGTATTATAGGGTGACCATACAGTGGACAGACATACACAAAAAGACCTCACTTCATGAACATATTATGGCACACCTGTTTACCTTGAAAGTTGACTTTGAGTGTTCTAAATCCAAAACATGAGTATTTTCTACAAAATAGGAGTATTCCAACGAGAAAGTGTACACCAGGCTGCGGCAAACATGCATTGTTTCTATCACAGCTGAGGACTACTATATTACTCATAACCTATCAGACCTGTTCACCCTAAAACTGCTATTGGTGTACTTTTCAAACAAAAATGAGTGTCTTTTCTACAGTGCCTGCAAAATTCTAAACTTCTGTGAGAGCGGGAGATGAAGGGTTCAGGGGTGGGGAAGGTGGATTGGGGGTGGGAACATATCTGCCATCGCACCTGAGAGCCATCTTCTAGGTTGTAATCACCTGATCTTGCATAAACTATGGTGAAATAGGTTCTTTCTAATACAAATTACTTTCAAACCCAATATTGGCATATTTCAGCACAAGCTCATGCTCTTTCGCCAGATTTTTCTGCGTTTGAAGCAACAGATACTGCCAAACATCTATTTCAAGATGCCAGAAGTTAGCAAGAGTTATCGCTTTTTGGTGAAAGCCTCCACCATGGTTATCCTCTGAAAGTGCAATTACCGCTCAAGAACGACTCCAGAATTTTTCTCGACGCATTTCTTGTTTGTTCATCAAATTTCCATCAAACACGTGTACAAATACCGCAAACTCTTATGGCTAAACAGGTCTCCTGTGGGGCTACCCTACAGAGAACAGACCCCACCCACAAAAAGACCTCACCTCACTGAATGCGTTATAGGGCTACCATACAGAAAACAGATCCCAGAAAGACCTCACTTCATCCACACATTATGGAGCTATATACATATAATCTAGTCCCAAGAGCACAGAACCCAACACTGTCCCTTGTGACACACACAACAGCAGAGCAAGAGCTGTTATTGACAAAGTGGTCTGTGGTCATTAACAAAATTGACCAGTTACACAAGAACACCACCACCATAATCTTTCAAAAAGCAACATATTTCACAATACACCATTTCAGAAAGTATGCTGAACCTGTATAACTCAAAAAGAAAAGGAAGTGTCATGCATTTTTCTATGCGTGTGGGGGGACAGAGAAGACAAGTTTTAAAATAATGTCACATGATTATCCATTTATTTCCAAACTGAAATTTTATCACTAAAAAGAGAGAAACTGTAACTAATTGCTGATAATGAAAAAAACTGTTCATCTTCCCACGCTCTCTCTCCACTCAATTTCCAAGGATATCTTTGAACATCAAAAGATCTTTCAACGCTTCTGGAATAGGCAAGCCATTGATCCTCTCGAAGCGACCTGGCTGACATCCAATGTTGTGGGACACCACCAGGCGAGCCATGTGCACCAATCGGGAAGGGGTAGCAGCAGCCTTCAGCATGTATCTGTAGCCTTCCTTCCATCTGTCATCAACCCATCTCGCTCTCAGACAGCGCTGCATATCACGATCTTGTCGGATTTCATGCAATCTCCGATGAGTATAGCTCCACTTGCCAGTAAAAGTTCCACAATCTCTATAAAATCAATGCCCAGGGCCCACAACATTGGACAGTTGTGGTCTCCGATGGAGGTATCTACCTGGAACTGGATGCCTCTTTGAAAGGTAGAGAGCCCTAATTGAATACACCATTCAATCATATCCCACTTGACATCATCAGTACATTTACATGCTACAGCGAAGAACAGCAGGGTTTTATCCCCCGCTGGATCAACAAATGCAGGATCCACGCGACTAATCAATGTCTCAGCGATGTCAAACTGACCATTCTGAACAGCCCTCTTAAGGACTTTCTTAAGAGTGCGTGAATCAGCACATCTTGGCAAAAGTTCTGTGGTAAGGTTCCAATTTCTGGCATGAACAGCCCTCTGCAAGACCCAGTTCAGCACATCTGGGTTGTGACAGCGTCCATGATGGTCTTGAACATATTCTGAATCACAGCTATTCAGCACAAGAGCCCAGTCAACAAGTCCTTGATTTTCACAAACCTCAGCCAGTGGGCCCATTCCAAAGTATGGGAAAAATGTACACACATTCACACCAGTTATGGGCCAGACTTTCAACATTGCAGCGCCTGCGGAGTATGCACGATTTTTCACAGCATGTATCACAGCATCCGCTAGCAGAGCAGAATGGAGATCCAGACTGGGCTGTGTACTGACAATCGTTTCGACCAACTGCCAGTCGTCTGTGACCAGGGCCAGGAGGAAAGCCAGCCTGGCATGGCCCTTGTCCACACACCAATGCTCAGTGTGCGTAGACTGTCAGGCCACCTCTCTTCTTGCAGATTTACATGGACACAGTCCACCATTGTGCTCACAACCTCCAAATAATTTGTTCTGATCCATTGGTCTAAACCTGGAGCCATTCCAGGCCATAATGTTTGGTCTGACAGCATTTTGTCTAGACAGTACAGCAGAACTGTGAAAAGATCTCCTTTCTGAAATAAAGATCGCAAACCTGAAGCGATACTAAGCAGAACATCCCATGCTTGTTGTTCAATAGCAATATCCACAAGAAGCTGGAGCTCATACCACCAACGATGTTTGGCAATCTTCTTGGAAATGAAATGTAACCTTCTTCCACTTACAGCAGAGCTATAAGCAAGTACACAATCTTCATGCTCTGAATGATGCACTGAATACCTGTCAAATCCAAACTGTTTACAGCACAATGCTACAAAACAGTCTGCACAGTCCAATCTCACACACTCAGCAATGGCCTTTCTGAACACACTACGAGTGCATCGTTTGTTATTGCAGACGCTGAATTGTTTTATGAAGGTTTCCAGGCTGGTGTAAGACTTTTCCTTAAAGAAATGTCTCATTGTAAGCCGGACTGCATGGCGCCTAAGCCATTTCCCATCCTTGCTGGCAAGCCTCAAAATCATTTGGTCAAACACGTCATCATTTCCACTCCCTAGAAGAAGCCAGCAAGCAGCAAATTTCAGATTTTTCCGTGAAACACCATGTTCACAAAGTTCTACAGCCAAACTGTGTTCTTGCAACCGAATAGCATTCTGAAACAAAAATGACCGCTCGAATACTGATGTTTTGGCATCTTGAATAATTCCTTCACAAACTCGCAATAGGCCTGTGGATCATTTTCATGCAGCTTTCTCAAAACATATCTATACTTTCTTCGCTTCAAATCAAACTGATTTATTTCACCACGGCAAAAATCACCCAGAAGGGAGAATGTGGAGTCTGAAGCAGCCACATGCAGTGCAAGGTCCTTCTCTCCTTCTCCATACAAAGTGTTAAACAGCCAACAGAGTTCACTCCGTCCCTCTCTACCATCCTCTGACTGGCCAGATTGTAGACTCTTCTTCCAGTTCCACTGTTGGTGGACAA
Source organism: Conus betulinus (assembly GCA_016801955.1). Classification (NCBI taxonomy): domain Eukaryota; kingdom Metazoa; phylum Mollusca; class Gastropoda; order Neogastropoda; family Conidae; genus Conus; species Conus betulinus. The sequence goes on along the minus strand of JADBJO010000536.1, from coordinate 38,654 downwards.
ACTTTCCTCTGAAGACATGACGGCTTCTTGGACAACCTCTGATCAACTTCAGGAGAATGGCTTTATCCTGGACATGAACAGCATACTTCATGGCTTCAATCAGCTCTGAGTCACTGACTGACTCTTGTTGTATGATGCATAGAGTAAGGTCACTAAGACCATGTGTAATGGAGGCTATCATCACTAGTCCTTTCAGACCTTCCTTCACTGTGTCAGAGCTGACATCACCGATGAAAACAAAATGACCTGTATGATTATCTTGTATACACCTGGAGTTCTACCCTTTATCACAATGCTGTTAACATTTGGATGAAGATGGACTGACCAGAAGCCTTTCTTGCCACGTCATGAAGAATGTTGTCCTGAAACACATCAAATACACAGGTCAGGAATCAAATCTGGACACCCTTATCTGTAAGGATGCACAGTAGGTTAACACTCACCACAACAAAAATGTATGGCTCAAGTATGAAAGGACAAAACCACAGTCCCCAGGAAAAAAACAATGATAAATGCAAGATCTGATGAAAAGAAACTGCTCTTCTAAATAGTGTTGCAGCTATGGAAATGAAAACATAATCTGTAAATTATTACACAACCTCTGTCATCCACACACCCCGCCCCCAACCTCACATGTGTCATGATACCGGTCACAATTGTTTTCACTGCTTTCAGAAAACAAAGTATGTATGCATATATACATGTACCTCAAAACAAAAAGAAAAAATAAAAAGAGTTTAAATCATATTAACACACACACACACACACACAGCATAAACACACAAACAACTACTTGTAACTATATACACCACAGGTTAATGTGAATCTCAAGGTGGTGCATGATGGGCCCACAGCCATGTGCTCTAGGACCTTTGATGGGACTGGTGTGGGGGATACATTTTTCACAAGCCTCGTACTATTGCCTTGTTCTTCTTCTTCGACTTAAACCATGATCAATTCAGGTCTTTACTGTTGCAACAGGGGAAGAGATATCAGAAGAAAAAGTAAGAGACCACGAAAGACCAAGAGATAAGGCTGACCCAGCCAGACAGGTACTGTTCAGTGGCCTCAGCATGATGCGATTTCAACAACTATTTACTTCTGCTGTTGCTGAGTTTTTAGTTGCAAGAACCTTCCTGGAGAATATTTTTTGGAGATGGAGCTTAGACTGATTCTTTACTGAGACTATTCCAGTCTCTGACAGTGTGGAGAAAGATAAGATAATGTTGCTTATAGCCCAGCAGACCGCAAAGGGCCACATCAGGGCTGTCACCACGTTAAAATCAACTCACAAGTCATTCATTCACACAATTCTTTAAAATACATAGAAAAACCCATCCAAAAGTTTTGTTAAAATTCTTTCCACTGTAGAATCTCAGATCTGATGAAAAATGTTAATCTCTTTCAAGAACTCAAAAATCGTGTCAGGCGGAACGTCTCTGAACAAGGTTTTCATGGAATCTGCTATAAAATGTTTGTGTCTCACATCGTGCAAGTCCCAACACTCTAAAAGAATATGTTTCATTGTGAATGGCACATGACATGGAATGCACCATGGAGCCTCTTCACTCTTTAAAAGGTATGAATGGGTAAAATATATGAATGGCCGGTGTGCAGCCGGCACAGAACTGTTTCTTCTTTACGACCACCAGACGAAGATGAGAGGAACTCCTTTAGGTCTGCACAGATCTGAAAGAGTTTGTTATCTGTCTGTGTATTCCAATCCTCCTGCCAGAGGTCTCTGACAAGACAATCATTAATTTTGGGTTTCAGATCTGAGCACAGGATATATATGTTGGACAATTTCTGTGTTGTGGCATTCTTGGTGAAACGATCAACCATTTCGTTCCCTCCGATGCCAACATGTCCAGGAACCCAAAGCCAGAATGTTGTTGTAACCCTCCACTTTCAACTTGGTCAAAAGTTCAAAGAAGTGTAAAAGTTCTGGATGCTGAAGGTTGCGGCCAGCTATGGCCTCCAAAGCCGACAGTGAATCTGACAGAACCAGAAAGTCCCTCTTCTTAGATTGTGAGGTTATCCTCAGTGCCAGAACCAGAGCTGTAAGTTCAGCAGAGTAAGCAGGAGCATCTGAAGGAATATGTTCTAACAGTATCTGAGGAGCACCAGGGCAATAGGCTGCACATGCCACTCCATCTTCTGACTTGGAACTGTCACCGAAAATTTTCTGATAAGATGGGAATTTTGAACAGAGGTCAGCATACAATGCCTTGTATGCCAGAGAGCTGGTACATTCTTTGCAAAAAGCTGCAAGATCAAAATGAATCTCTGGTGTGAAAAAGGTCCATGGAGGCTGATCTGGAAACTTGGAAAAATTGGACACAACTCCTAGGTCTAGACCTGCATTCCGCACATGAGGCTGCATACGAAGACCAAACGGCAGAATACAGTTAGGGTTGTTTTCGAATTTGCTTTGAAACTGAGGGTCAAAGACACAGTCATACTAGGCAGGGTTCTCTGGTTCCAAGAACAGTCTGATATAGCAATTCAAAGACAGTTTCAGCCTGCGGTTGGACAGTGAAGGTTCACCTGCCTCTGCATACAGGCTGTACACAGGGGTGGTGTGGAATGCTCTAAGACAGAGACGAAGCCCTTGATGGTGGATAGGGTCCAAAAGTTTTAGATAAGACGGTCTTGCAGAGCTGTACACAGCACAACCATAGCCCAGTCTGGAACGGACCAAGGCCCCTGTAGAGGTGCAGCAAAGTTTTCTTATCAGCGTCCCAGTCAGTGTGTGCTACGACCCGCAGAATATTCAGAGCTTTCTGGCAAGAAGTTTTGAGGTTTTTAGTGTGGCTGAGAAAGTTGAGTTTTTGGTAAAAAAAAATAACTCCTAAGAATTTGGCCTCTTTGACAGCTGGAATGGGAGATTTCCCTATTTGAATTACAGGATCTGCAAAAAAAAAAAACGATGAAAATTATGGAAGTGAATGCACTGTGTCTTCGTAGGAGAAAAAGTGAAGCCGTTTTCATCCGCCCACTGATGAATTTTATCCAAACAAAGCTGGAGCCTGCGCTGGACACTCGGGTACAGGCTTCCAGTTGCGTACACAGCAAAATCATCGACAAACAATGAGCAGTCTGAATCCTGTTGGACTGACTCTCGACAAAGTTGTTGATCTTGATGCTAAATAAAGCAGGAGACAGTATGCTCCCTTGTGGAACACCCAACTCCTGCTCATGAACATCAGAGAGAGTGGTGCCAACCCGGACCTGAAACTGTCGTTCTGCCAAAAAATTTTGAATAAAAAGTGGAAGATGACCCCGAAAACCAAGATCATGGAGATCATGAAGTATCCCAGACTTCCAGGTGGAATCGTAGGCCTTTTCCTAGTCGAAGAAAATTGCCACTGCATGTTGTTTGTTCAGAAAGGCGTTCCGAAGCGTAGATTCGTGCCAGATCAAATGGTCAACTATGGTTCGATGTTTTTGAGGAACCACTCTGTGTTCTTTCGCCAAAAGGCCATTGGTTTCAAGTTTCCACATGAGTCTAGCATTGACCATTTTCTCCATCAATTTACAGACACAGGTGGTCAAAGCTATCGGACGGTTGTTTGATGGGTTAGAAAGATCTTTTCCAGGTTTGGGAATAGGCATGATGATGGCTTTTCGCCAAGAAGGTGGAAAGAATCCAGTAGTCCATACATGATTGTATACATGTAGCAGGATGTGCAAACCTTTTTGCGGAAGATGTTTCAAAAGTTTATAATGGATTTAATCTATACCCCGAGAGGAATCGCTGCAGGAAAGTAAGGCGGATTTCAATTCGTTTAAAGTGAAAGGAAGATTGTAGTCTTCTATGTTAACTGACGAAAAGTTGCAGGGTGATTTTTCTTTAAGGGCTTTGTTTTTGACAAACTGGCTGATTTGTTAGAGGAGAAGGAATTCTTTCGATGGTTGAAGCAAGCAGATTAGGAACTGCTTTTTTCTCTGTTTTTAAAGAGTCAGAAAACTTGAGATGGTTCACAGTGGGGCAGGTGTTCTTCCCTTCAGTTTTCTTGACGATTTTTTCCACACTTTTTTCTTCAATGTTTTGGATGTGAGACTTGAGCAAACTGTTTTTCCAAGAAAACGTTCACTGGTTTTATACATCTGTTTGGATTTGGCCCACAGTTTCTGATGCACTCGGACGTTGAGCATCGAAGGTCTGCAAGAGACCCGACGTTGAGCTCTTTTGCAGGTTTTGTAAATTTCCTTGCATTCAGAGTTGAACCAAGGAACTTCTGGCATTAAGGGCTTCTTGGAAGATGTGTGGATGGTTGACTTTGCGCAATTCAGTATGAAATCTGAAAGACTTCCTGCTGGATCTTCACTTTGCAGGATCTTGTCCTTTTCCAGATCCATAAGAAATCTAGTGGCAAAGAGGTCCCAATCTGCTTTGTTGAAATTGAAGTGTTCTGGTAAAGACTCACTCTCTGCATTTGCACACCAAAGCAACACAGGAAAGTGGTCGCTACCATGCAGGTCCTCATCAACCTCCCAAACAAAATCCAAAAACAAAGATGGGTCACAGATAGAAAGATCCAGACAAGATGTGGTGCAATTAGTGGAGTGAAAGTAAGTTGGCGATTTCCCATTCAAGACACACAAATCAAGCTCCAAAACACTTCCTCTAAAAGCAGATCCCTTAGTGAAGATCTCTCACACTTCCCCATAGAGGAGAGTGACCATTCAGATCACCCAACAGCAGGAAGGGTCTGGGAAGCTGCTCCAAGAGCGAAATGAGGTCCCATTTGGTGACGCAGATATTTGAAGACAGATACAAGCTACAGATAGTAATTGTTTTTGTGGAGAGTAACCCAAGCTGCCACTGCCTGAAGCAGAGTATGCAGAGCAACTGGGCTGTACAAACAGAGTTATGAATGAATAAAGCTACTCCGCCAGAAACACCATGTTCAACAGATTGTGCTGGTTGATTTAGAAAGCTGTAGCCAGAAAGTGAGAAAGTTTTATCAGACTTCAAACGAGTTTCTTGCAGTGAAACTAGCATCGGCCTAGCTTCACGGCACAAGAGCTGCAATTCTTCAAAATTGGAAGACAGTCCCCTGATATTCCATTGCAAGACTGTATCCACTGTGGATGAGGATTTTAATCATCCATGTCTACGTTCTCTTCCTCTTCATCAGACAGAGCTTCAACGCATTTTGCAGTTTGAGCTCCACTTTTTTAAGCCTATCTGGTCAAATCGTAAGCTGCTTCTTCCCTGGAGGGGAAGAACCCAATGGTCTTGATGGTGTTGGTGGAGGCTTTCCCGTGCACTCCACCAATGCCACTTTGCTTGAAGCCACTGTCAGGGCTCCTCCCTTGGGAGGTGGTCTCGGCTTCAGGGCCGTCTGGGGCGACCCCTTGCTGGGCAGCCCGCACAGCTGTAGGCTTAGTGGATGCACTGGAAGTGCATCCTTTGGTGGGTTTAAGGCCCCCACCAACGGCCATTTTCCCTTGCAATGATTTTGAAGACGGAAGACATTTCAGTGGTTCAAGACCACATGGGTCTGTCTGAACGCTGGCTTCTAGTTTTACCTGAGGTACTCTAAGCGATTTTTTAACCACTGTCAAGAAAAGGAGCAGGGTTCCCTTCTGCTCCTGCACCAACTTTTTGGCTTCGAAGAATGAAATCTTTTTTTTTTCTGTTTTACACGCTGGATTTCACTTTCTACTCGCCAAACAGGGCAGCCTCTTGAAAAAGAAGGGTGGTCACACATCGCAGTTCACGCATTTCGCGGATTCACATCCACCATCATGCACTGCTTTGAGTTTGCTGCAGGTGGCACACACCTCCCTCTCCCGAGCATTTCTCTTTGACATGTCCAAACAGTTGACATTTGAAGCACCACAGTGGGGATGGCACATACAGGGCTACTTTCACTCTCAGGTACCCCACCTCTATGGACTCTGGAAGAGAGTCGGTTTAGCAAAGGTGAGGAACAGAGTGTTGGTTGGTTTTCTTTCCGCACCTTTCCAAAAAGTCGCCCTCCTGACCTCTACCACTCCTTGATCAGACAACTCAGCCTTTATCTCTCCCTCAGATATCCCAAACAACTCTCAGCAATGGATGACACCTTTCGAGGAGTTGAGAATTTTGAGAGGGGACACCTGGATTGGGTAATTTACATGACTTTCTGATCTCAATAAGTTCTCCAAGTGGACTCGGTCAACCTGCACGAGCAGGGAACCATCCCTCAACCTCTTCATTGATTTCGGCTCTGCGCTACAAGACCTTTCAGCCCCTTTGCAACAGCAAAGGGACTCAGCTTGTAATAGGTCTTTCACTATCCGCCAACTGGATAATCAGCCAAGAGGGCAATGCACCTATCATCGCCCAGACTTCTGCATCTGAATCCGAGTTCGTATCCCTGGAAGGATCAGAACCCAATTTTTCTTCTTTTTTTTCTGTTTTAGTGTTTATTGAGGCCATGAAGGTTTTTAAATACCGGCAGAGATAAACAGTCACCCCAGGAGAGCTGCGATGCTGGGAAGGGGACAATGGATGGCCATAGTATGGCATCCGTGAGCCTGGTACCGTCCCGCATGAAAACCAGACAGTGCACCTTAGCGACTGAATTGGGATCAGCCAGTCAGCCCCTCGCCAGGTCTGTAACTTGGGCTTCCCCGCTGCTTATGGCAGCGACTCAAGTATCAGAGAAAAAAGAGTGTGAAACAGAAGGCTTGAAGGGGAGACGAAGAAAAAGATCCGTTAAGAAAGGCAGAAGACAGAATAGGAAAAGGTGGGTTACTATTTGTCTGGGCCCTCACTCCTAACCTTTCTGACATGGGAGACCCTACCAGTGGCATCGATTCCTACCACGTAATACTTGGGCCAGTCAGCAACTTGGCTATACAGGCCTAGAAACGTTCACAACAACTAACCATCTAGTCGATTATTGATGCCCCCATCAGCAAAGCCTAAAAGATCACTGGACTGCGCAAGCCGTCCGACCATGGCAAGGTTGCACACACACACACACACACACACACACACACACACACACACACACACACACACAGGGGGGCAGTGTGGAGAAAAGAGTACCACAGTGTCAGTGGAAAGAGAGAGTGAAAAGGGTGGGATGGGGGTGGGGGGGTGGAGCTGGGAGTGATTATATGTGTGTGTGTGTGTGTGTGTGTGTGTGTGTGTGTGTGTGTGTGTGTGTGTGTGTGTGTGTGTGTGTGTGTGTGTGTGTGTGTGTGTGTGTGTGTGTGTGTGTGTGTGTGTGCGTGCGTGTGTGTGTGTGAAAAGATGGTTGTACCTGTGCTATTATATGGCTGTGAAATATGGGGTTATGAAGATATCAAAATCATAGAAAGCTTGCAGCTTAAGTTCTTAAAGCATTTACTCCACCTTAATCGCAGTACCATGACAGAGTTATTATATGGGGAACTTGGGATTTATCCGTTGTCTGTGCAAATTAAAACCCGATGATCCGATTCTGGATCTCACTAGCAACTCAAACGGATAAATATTCGAGTAAAATATATTGTGTTTTATATGACTTGTATAAAAGTGTATTTATATGTCTGGGTGGATAAAGTGTATACAAAGCATTTTTGTTGAAACTGGCTATGATTGTATTTGGGAAACACAGCAGTTTTCTAATGAAAGATCGTTATGTAGAAACATTTCTTTATCTTTGAAAGATAACTATGTACGTTCGTGGAATAGGGTATTATATTCAAGTAATAAATGCCTATTCTATAGAAATTATAAAACAGATTTCAAACGTGAAAATTACATTGAACAATTACCTGATCTATATATATTTCCCTTAATTAAATTCCGATGTAGTAATCACAAACTCATGATTGAAGTAGGAAGAAGACTTGGTCTTGCCCGCGAGGACGCTTTTGTACGTAAACAAGATGTTGGAGACGAATTTCATTTCATTATGGAATGCCCAAAGTATGAAGAGTTACGAGTACGTTTTATTCCCAGAAAGTATACGAGTGTGAAATCTGTTTACAACCTGTGCAGACTATTCTCGGCTGGCAAGAATGTTCTGTTAAAGCTGAGTAAATATTTAAAATTCAGCAAAAATGGTGTAAGTTTATGATGACCAGCCTGCTCTATGTTTTAGTGATTATGCCATTACGCCTTTAATACACATAAAACGCTTCCTGCATTTTGCTTAGTTATTTTGTGTCATGTTGAAGTGGATTACATTGTTTTTTTTTTTTTTATGTCCTCGTGTGTGCATGTGCACCAAATGAGAGGAGTATAGGGATTGTCTCCATGTGTGTGTGTGTGTGTGCTCACACTTGTATGTGTGCATGTCTTTGTATGAGTGTGTTTGAGTGTGTGTGTTAGTTAAAGGTTGAGCAGTATTTTTTCACAACACCTTTCATATGAAACATGTCAATCATAAACAGAACTGAATGTTAGTGCCACTGTGGCCAATACTTTAGTGCTTCCTACAGATCAATACAATTGTAGACACTGGAAAATGGAAGCAGAAGAGATCAGAAAGAAAACTATCTCCTGGGGATGATGCAAGATAATGTTGCTTATAGCCCAGCCGACCACAAAGGGCCATATCAGGGCTGGGGATGATGCAAAGAGTCTGTCTCATGTGTTGCAAGATTTTAAGTTTTAACATGACACACAATGGAAAATCGTTACAGTATCTATTCACAGGAACATTTGTTCAGCTATGTTTTGTGAGGCAGAGACATAAATATGATCAATTAATGTTCTGCTGGTTAAGATTGGGTAGGAGTGTCAATAATCTCAGACAAATTGTATGAGGAAAACATATATTTATTTTACGTATCTGTCCACGACTGACAAAGTTTCAGATGAGACAGAAAGAGAGATTATTTGATTGACTGATTGATCATCTTTATTACAAAGGTTAAAAGATATGCAAGAAGATGCTTTTTTTCCCACCTGGCCCTTGACCCTTCTGGGACTATGAATACTGACACAGAAATTAGAATACTAGAACACAACAAAGAAGTAATTATAACAGTGACAATTAACATAACTGTAACAGTGACAATTAACATTAGTACTGAAGAAAAACATAAGCACTAAAAGCATCCATCTCACACACACACACACACACACACACACACACACATACAAACAAACTACACAGCATTTATTATCCCTACTCTGAAAGACAAAGATATAGAAGCATCAGTCAGTCCCAAACTATTATCACCAGCATAGCCCGAGGAGGAGAAAGCCTTCTTCCTTGCGCTGAACTCAGAAGCAATCTGAAGCGATCAAAGCTAAGTGCATTTTCATTTTTTCGTTATTTGTTCTCTTTGTTTCACCTGAGGAAGACCTATGAGGTCGAAACGCGTTGTGTGTTGTCTTGTGATTCGTTTGTCCACGTTTCTCTAGGCGGTTCGCTGACATTTATTTAAGATTTGTTTTAAACTTCAGTTTTTCATGAAAAATAATACTGAAATTTGGTCCCTTTCACGATGGAATGGTGGATTTGACCAGTCGAATTTCAGGATCGGCAGAGTTGAAAATTGTGAAAATGAATGCATTGCTTAGGAGCTTGAAAAAGTAAACCCGTTTTTTCTCGACCAACTGTCGAATCTTATCCACAGACCGTTGGAATCGACCCTGTACGCCGGCATAAGAGGCTCCGACTGCGCAGAGTGCGAAGTCATCAACAAAGAGAAGACTTGGCTGGAGCCCCAGTTTACTGAATTAACACTGTCATTCATCACTTTAGTTTGGACAAGTAAGCTAACTACATGTGGATAGGCACTGGTAACTTGAACTTTACAGCATATCTACTTAACTAGACAGACTGTGCAAATGTGAGAGTGAGAGAGAGCAGTATTTTTACCTGCAAGAGAGAAAGGGGGTATTTTCGCCTGCCACTGTACCGCTTGTGATGCCGGAATCTCAGCCCACTTCGCCATCTCTCTTCCGCTCATTCTGGACTAGGCGACACTGGACTAGGCTAAAGTTAACTGTACAACGTCGGACGTTGTGGCCACACGCCACAGTTAGGACTTTGCACTGAATCACTACAATAACCCATTACCGCAATTTGAGGCCTACCAAAAGTTTTGGCCAGCATTTAATTATTATTTACAAACAGCCATTTTGCGCCGAATATGAGAAGATAAGTGGTTTATCATTCTTCGTTTTCACTGTCCTAAATGTTATTTGTTTTTACCTGAAGTTCACAAGTTATTTAATTTGTTTCCATGAAGGAAAATTATTTTGTGTGGTGACACATTGCAATATATCACATCATAAATACAGTGTAGAATACAATAGAATAAAATCAAATTAATAAGCTTAAAGTTAGACATCAAAACTCACCACTTACTGATCTGCACATCACAATCCATTTTCTATCCACACACACACACACACACACACACACACACACACACACACACACACACACACACACACACACATGCATGCATGCATGCATGCATGCGTACACACACACACACACACACACACACACACACACACACACACACACACACACACACACACACACACCCCCCCCCCCCCCCCCCCCCCCACACACACACACAGTGGGGAGTGGGTGGGGATGGAGAAGGAGGAGGGGGGTGGAAGAGTGTAGTTTAAGGATAGACTGGCTGGAGTGAGGAGAGGGGGAGGGGGCAGAATGATTACTGTACTACTGTATCTGCCTGCAAGGGCATCGACTTTCAGTTCTGTGCGTGCGTTTGTGTATGGGTTCCTACAACATGATACGCATTAACACATGTCGAGAGTTGAACTTTTATTTTATTTCTCTAACATGGCTGCGTCGCCCCAAACGTTCACGTCCCGGGTTCTCTCTCCTTTACATACTATAAATATGACCAGTGATGTAATATCTATAAATAGATTACAGTCCGGAACATCTTTCCCCTTTTTTTTTTTTTTTTTTTTTTTTTTTTTTTTTCAAAGAAATAAAGTTCTCGTTAATTTTCGTTGTCTCTGTTTTGTTTGTGAATCTTCTACGCCGACAGTATATCAGAAACTGAACAAATAAAATTGCAGTTCAAACTTTCTCCAATTTAAACTTTCTAAAGGATCAGCAATCATCATGCATGCATACTTCATTCGCTCACACTGTCTGTATAAGTATTATAACGCAGTCAGACTTCAGTCATTCGCTTTCATGTCCAGTTCTCACATTCATACCTCTTATTACTCCAATACATTTTTTTTTTTTAATTCTATACGCACTGGATAGAAAAACACAAAAGAAAACAAAACATAATTTAGCTTCATCCGGATCAGCACCGTAAAGTTAATCATTCACACGTATTAAACAAACTGAAGGTTGAAAATACTTCTTCCACAGAAATGAAATGAACTCCACCTGGCTTAAACAAATGCAAATGGCTCTCTCTACACTGAGCCTTAAACTTTAAACTGAAATAAAATACTGCAAAGCTCCAACTACACCGAGCTTGCAGAAAACCTAAAGGCCATCAATTGCACAAGCTCCAACTACACTGAGCTTGGCAATATAAAGCAAAGCTCTAGCTACACAGAGCTTTAAAAAAAAAAAGAAAATTTATGTCGTGATCCTTCCTTCTTCCTCCCGGAAACGTTGCGGTTTCCTTGCGATGTAACCACGGCTGGATCTGGTGTTATAGTTAGTTGACTGGGATGGAGGTGAAGGTTGTGGAGACGGTGGTGCTGGCACTGCTGAGGGATGTTGATCTGGTCCCCCATCGTCGTTGCTTTGCTGGCGGACTGCCACTGGCTGGCACACCTCCGCTGGCTGGCACACCTCCGCTGGATTCCTTTTTGGCAGCGACTGCAGGTGTTTACGGTTGCGTCGAAGGACACCCTGCTGGCGAGTTGACCAGGTAAGTGCGATTTTCCGGATCTGCTGCGACAACAGTTCCTTTGGCCTCCCATTTTCTCTCATTGTCCAGTTTTATCAATACTGGATCTCCTGTTTTCAGCACTGGGAGACTGACTGCACCATGCTTGTGATCATAGTTCAGTTTATATGCACGCTTGGTTTTTCTCGTCTGCCGCTCTCGCACATCTGCGTCCCTCAGCGGATTAGGTTGTAGAACGTCTGGGAGAACTGGAACCTTAGTTTTCAGCTCTCTTCCCATCAACACTCTGGCAGGACTGGCCCCGTGCTAGAGTGTGCAGTCGCCCTGTAATTCAACAGTGCAATGTCTGGTTCAGGCTGGCTCAGAATTTTCTTGGCGATTTTTTCACGGCTGATTCTGCTTCGCCGTTGGCTTGAGGGAATGCAGGACTGCTGGCTTGTTGCGTGAAGCCGAATTTCCCGCGCAAAATCACGAAACTGACGACAAAGGAAAGGTTGGTGATCTGACACAACCACATCTGGAATCCCATGAGTTTTGAAAACGCCACGGAACTTCCCTATGACAGTTTCTGCTGTTTTGCTGTGTAGGCGGACTATTCTAGCCACCTGGAGTAATAATCAACAACTACCACATAGTCGTTATCTTGATGTGTGAGAATGTCTGCTCCAAGTTTCTGCCATGGACGCTCAGGTAGCTCAGTAGGACGAAGTGGCTCATTGCGTTGCGCTGGCCTGTTTTCCCTGCATTCTCTCTGCACTTGTTTATGTAGTCTTTGATATCTCGCCGGAGACCTGGCCACCAAACAGAAAGTAGTGCTCTCTCCTGGCACTTGTGAATTCCTTGATGAGATTCATGCAGTTTCTCAAGGATGTGCTGACGTTGTTTGCTGGAACAACAATCCGTCTTCCATGCACTAGCAAGCCATCTATGAGAGAGAGCTCCCCTTGTGCTTGCTGATACGCCTGCAGCTGAGTGGAAACTGTCTTTGGCCACCCGTTGCAAACGTAACTGATCACCTGTTGAAGCTCTATGTCATGTACAGTCTCTGACTTCAGCTTCTCCAGTCTCTGGTCAGTCACAGGAAATGACGACGTCACTGAATCAACGTACGCTTTCACGTAAGATTCTGTCTCATCTCTTCGTCTGCTGCAGTATGAGCAACAGGCTGTCTGCTGAGAGCGTCGGCTACAACGATGCTCTTACCTGGAACATGCACAACTTCAAAGTTGAACCTCAGTAGTCTCATTAACAGCCTCTGACAGCGAATTGGAGCTTGATCAATGTCCTTTGACTTCATGAGTGGGACCACTGTTTGTGGTCCGTTTGCAGTTCAAATTTGTCCAGGCCAATCAGATATTTTGCGAATTTCTCACAGGCCCACACTGACGCTAAGCATTCCTTTTCAATTTGCGCATAGCGCTTCTCTGCCTCACTCAATGTTCTTGACGCGATGCAATGGGAAACAGTCTATGTCCACACTTCTGCATCAAACATGCTCCTAGACCATAGCTGCTACTGTCTGCACTCACAACAGTCTCTAGCTTGGGATCATAGAACGCTCTGGCTCCTGCGTTGCCTATCAGTTCTTTCACAGCATCAAATGCTTTCTGTTGTTCTGGGCCCCAACTGAACACTCGATCCTTCTTCAGTAATTCAGTCACAGGCTTCAGAGTGTCTGCCATGTTTTTTTCACGAATCCTGTCAGATAGTTGAACATGCCGCACACTGTCCTCAGCTCCGACTGATTTTGGGGTGGTGGCATGTCCTTGATGGCACTGACTTTCGCTGGATCAGGCTCGATCCCGTCCTCACTGACTACGTGCCCGAAATACTTGACTTTCTTCTGTCTGAATTGGCACTTTGCTTTGTTCAGTTTGAGTCCTGACTGTTCAATTCTGTCTAGCACAGCTTTCAAGCGAATGTCATGCTCCTCCAATGTCTTTCCGTAGACGATTGTGTCGTCCATGATCGCCTCGCAGCCCTCTAGGCCTTCCAGGACTTCCTTCATCTTTGTCTGGAAACACTCTGGTCCGAGAGAGATACCCATTGGCACACGTGTGTAACAATATCTCCCATAAGGAGTGATGAATGTTGTCAGCAGCCTGCTCTCGTCCTGTATCGGGATCTGGAAGAAAACCCGACACTGCATCAAGAGTGGAGAAGATGGTTGACCCAGCCATCTTCGGCGCAATGTCGTCCAGGTTAGGAAGCATGCATCTTGGTCTCTTCACCATTGTGTTCAACTGTTTGTAGTCTACACATATTCTCACCTTCCCGTTTGGCTTTACCACTGGCACCATGGGAGCGCACCAATCTGTTGGTTCTGTGACCAGCTGAATTATTCCTGCCTTCTCCATACGGTCCAGTTCCTCCCTAACTTTTTTCTGTAGTGGGAATGGTACTCTCCTGGCCGCCGGCACACACTGTATGGCTTGGCCCCCTGCTTGAGGTGGATGTGAACTGGCTCCGTCTTCATGAGACCTGTCGTGCCGAAAATCTCATCTATGTCTCTGGTGGCAAGACACTAGCCCCATCGTGACCGCTGCCTTTCTGCTAAGCAGGTTGTTACACAAACTGTTTTTCACAACGATCACCTTGAACTTGTAGGCTTTGCTTTTCACCTTTGTGCTGGCATGGAACTCCCCTGCTACTGAAAGCTTCCCTCCGGGAGATGTGAGAGAAATTCTGGATTTCTTAAGTTCTGGCTTATTCTTCAGTTGGAATGTTCTGTCACTGATAATAGTGATGTCTGCACCTGTATCAATCTTGAATGGCACGATGGTTTCCCGTATTTTGAGTTTCACAACCCATGGTTTCGACTTATCATCGTCCCACTTTTGGCATCAATGTTGAACTCTTCTTCAGACTCTTTTCGAACCTCCCTGACAATATCTATAAATAGATTACAGTCCGGAACAAGTTCCACCTGCAAGCCTCGTTCAGGGTTCTAATGGCTGATGGCAAGAAAGAATGCTTATATCTGGATGTCCTGCATCTTATGGACAGCAGTCGACAAGAGTCATGATTGGAGGTGCAGGCCGACAGAGCAGGTTTCAGCAGATGGCTCTGATCTTGGAGAATGGCCCGGGCCTTCTTGGAGCTTTCCTTGATGTGAATGTCAACAAGAGAAGTGAGATCTCGGCCAATTGTCTTGCCTGCAGCAGACACAGTTTTCTCCAAACTTGCCCTATCTGCATCACTTTGGGAGCTGATGAAACACAGATGATTGTACAGGAGGATGGACTGGATCACGGACTGATAGAACAAGACCCAAGAGGTCGAAATGCATGATTGTGTTTTGTGTGTTGTAATCTGTTTTTCTGCGTCTGTGCTGGTAACTAACCCCTTTTCTTTCTAAACTTTGCTTCATTTTCTGCCCTCAGTCACATCGTTTTGAAACTAATATATTATTTACGTGTTTATTATTTACGTTTTCATCATCGTCACTATTATCACTATTATTGCTATTGTTACCATTATCAATATTGTCATCATTATTATTTCAACTTCTATTATCCCCTTCTCAACAGCCTCGTTTTCACCCAACACCCATTTTGTGCCAAATATGAGAAGATAAGTGGTTGCTCGTTATTTGTTTTCATCGGCTTAAATGTTGTTTCTTTTTACCTGAAGAAGACCCAGCAGGTCGAAAATGCATTGTCTTTTGTCCTGTAATCTGTTTGTCTGTATTGTCTGGCGGAGCTAATACCGTTTCTTTTTTAAAAATTTCCATCATTTAATGTTAAACTGATAATTGAACAAAAGAACGACTCCCCACCAATATTTCTCTTGTTTTGAGGGGATTTCCACCCACACATGAAATGCACGCAGTCTTCAAATACATTACCTTCCCCTCAATTGACGTCATATTCCAGGCCTATGCAATCACCCCTGATCCCTGATCCTATCTTCGCGCCGGGGGGAGGGGGGGGGGGGGTAGCCTGCAAATAACCCCATTCCTTTGATTTTAATCTGTCTGCTTGGAACCACCTCGCTTGTACCTTGATGTCTATATGAAAGAAAAACAAGAAGAATCAACTCTCATGCACAAGAACAATTTCAAAATCAATCTAACCGCGTCATGCCATCAAACTTTATTCCTTATGTAGGATCTTGACGACTTAATTTTTGGTGTGCAGCCTCCCGCGGAAATATCTTTTCATAGGAATTTAAACAACTATACATTTCAATTCCATGATTGTCCATCCGAGCACGCGTGATTCCTCCGGGGCTGTTTTGCTGTAGTAAAGTAAAGCAAGATAGTGTACTTGGTAGTGTGTTCTGGATCTGATCTGGATCTGGATCTGGATCTCCGGCTTTAGTTGACGGTTGGCGGCTAGTTGTAGGAGCCAATGATGACTGTGATACAACTGGTTGCGCAGAAGGGGGGGGGGGGGGGGGGGGGGGGGGGGGGGGGGGGGGCGGGGGGGGTAGTGACGGAAAACCCAACCCTGCTTAGTGCGATGGAGAAGGCACTGGAATGCTGTTGCTGGACGGTGTTGTTGTCCAGGAGGTTCCACTCCAGGGGGGGTTCTAATGAAAAAGGAGCCTCTATATTGTTCAGTTGCAGTGGGTTGTATGACGAAGGCTCTATTGTTGTGTTAGTCACTTTGTGACTTAGTCTCATAATTTTTGAAAATATTGTAGTAAGCTAAAACAAGCGAGTGTACTTGGTAGTGTGTTAGTCACTTTGTCACTTTGACAGTTTTTTTTTTTTAAGTTTCAGTTTGATACTTTGAGCATGGTTTTGTTCCGTCTGTTCGTTCATCCAGAAGTGTATGGTAATTTGTTATTGGGTTAGCTGGTTAGTTTGTTATAAAAAGATAGATAGTCTGTTAAGTTAGTTGGCTACGTAAATAGATGTAGTATAAGTCCTACAATATGGATCATTTTTGTTCATATAAATAACAGAACCAATCAAACGACCGAAATGTTAATACATTGCAAAATTCACACACACACACACACACACACACACACACACACACACACGCGCGCGCGCGCGCGCGCGCGCGCGCACACGCACGCACGCACGCACACACGCACGCACGCACGCACGCACACACACACACACACACACACACACACACACACACACACACACACACACACAGCGCAAGCTCGCTCACGCACGTGACTTTCAACCATCCTGTCGTTTGTTGTTATTGTTTCCCCCCTTTTTTTTTTTTTTTAGGAAAAAAAAAAATCTCTGAAACGTACCCTCCTTGGCAGACGTGACGAACTGATTATGCAGACAAAATGGAACAGGGTAAAATGAACTTGACAAAGCTAACGGTTTTTTTTTCGGTGATGCTGAAACGCACAATTTCATAGAAAAGTGACATCAACAGCATGTGAAAACTCACGTGTACGTGTGTGTGCACGTGTGTGTGTGTGTGTGCGTGCGTGCGTGCGTGCGTGCGCGTGCGCGTGCGTGCGTGCGTGCGTGCGTGCGTGCGTGCGTGCGTGCGTGCGTGCGTGCGTGCGTGTGTGTGTGTGTGTGTGTGTGTTTTCAGACACTGCACAAGAGTTTGTCAGCAGAAACCAGGGGATGCAAACCTTCTGTGGCACTGTGGTTGACAAGGTTAACTAAAACGAACATTGGCACGATGTGCAAAATTGTATGGCATCCTTAGCATTTTTCTTCGTTTTCTTCGTCTGGTTCATATCTACTGCACAAGCAGTGCTGCGTCCAAGATTAACCATATATTCATCTTCAGATTTAGCCTTCAGTCATACAGCTTTGCGCGCAGCGAGGTCTCTACAGTCAACAACGATTTCTTCAGACTCACTGGCGTCACAACTGACTTTTGCATGATGAAGGATAAGTTGTGTTTAGCCTGTCCTTTTATGCTCCTCGTTTTCTTAGTTGATTTACTGCGTTGTACTATGGATAATTATGATATCCATCAATTTTCAGCGAGTATAAACCTCTGGATTTCAGTCAACTGAAATTTGAAATTATCTCTCTCTCTCTCTCTCTCTCTGAACTAATCCATCCGTAGAAACTAAGCCCTAGGAAGGTAACCAGAATCACACCACACCCAAATTTAGACCCAAATAATCGTGGGTTAAATTTTGAGTGAGAACTCAACCGTGCGACGAGGCATCGGGAGTTCCACAGCACAGGAACGCGTGGGACAACTAATCTGGATAAGTCTGCCGTGCGTGTCCAGCGACCGTGTTCAGACCTGTTAACCAGGCACGTGAACGCTCCATCAAAATGGGCGGAGGCAGCAATAATTCCACTGTATAAGAAGGGTGATGCCAACATTCCTGATAATTTCAGAGGCATATCTCTGTTGAGTGTTCTTAGTAAGGTTTTTGCACATATAATCAATGGCAGGTTAACTTTATGGGCAGAGCAAAACGGTATCATTTGTGAGGCACAAGCTGGCTTTAGAAAAGGCCGCTCAACGATAGATCATATATTCACTTTAAACGCAATAATTGAAAAATACTTGCAGAAGAGTACGAAAAACTGTACGTGGCCTTCATCGATTTCAAAAAAAAAAGAAAGCATATGATACTGTGAACCGTAAGGTATTGTGGGCGGTGCTGCTACGAGCAGGCGTGCGAGGTAGAATCCTAAAAATGATTCAGGCAATGTACTCCGATGTGAAAGCGTGTGTTTTATGTTATAATAATACACGTTACTCAAGTTTCTTTGAATGTTTACAAGGCTTAAAGCAAGGATGTGTTATTAGTCCGTTATTATTTTCTTTGTTAATAAATGAACTTGCAAATGACGTAATTGTAAACGGTAAAACATGGAGCTACCCTCACATCAGACGAAACTGAGCTTTTCCTTTTGCTGTTTGCTGATGATCTTACTCTTTTGGCTTCTACTGCGATTGGACTGCAGCATCAACTGAATTCTCCAAAGAGAAACAGAAAGACTGCGGTTAACAGTAAATTTAGACAAGTCAAAAATCATTGTTTTCAGGAAGGGTGGTTTTCTCAGCTCAAGGGAGAGATGGTTTCTGAACGGCACCCCGCTAGAAGTGGTTAATTCGTACAAATACTTAGGTCTTACTTTTTCTACTAGACATAGTTTTACACTTGCCATGGAAGAACTAAAACTTAGAGGAAAGAAATGTACAAACGACATCCTGTGCACACTAAAAAGAATTGGGTGTAATTCACCGGATATTTTCTTCAAACTTTTTGATGCACAGTTTGTCCCGTTGCTGCTTTATGGCTCTGAGATATGGGGGTACAAAGCTTACCCCCAGTTGGAGCAAGTACATATGTACGCATGCAAAAGATTTTTACATGTAAGAAATAAATCAGCAAGCGACGTAGTATATGGAGAACTTGGACGTTTTCCATTATGGATATCAACTGTTACCGGTGTATTAAGTACTGGCTTAGATTGTTAAAACAACGGATACAAGATTTTCAAAGAAAGCGTACAACATGTCACTGTCTATGCATGAGAAGGGCCATGTAACATGGGCCACACATGTTAAAAATATCCTGTGTGAAAATGGATTTCAAGAAGTATGGATGTTTGGTTGTGGTAATGAAATAGGATTCATAAAAGAAGTAAAATTCAGACTATTTAGTAATTTTTGCCATCATTGGCGAAACCATTTGGATATCAGTCCACGGTTGTCCATGTATGGTAAATTGAAGCACATGTTTTCTCGAGAAAATATATATCAGTATTCTGTATGTAGAAAATTACAGGAATGTTCTGGCACAATTTAGAATGGGTGTTTCTCAATTAAATGTACACAGATTTCGCTTTTCACCTACAGCTGAAAACACGACATGCCCTGTATGTTTAAATCTACAAGAAGATGAAATTCATTTTATGTTCAAGTGCCCATTGTACAATCAGATCAGAAAGTTGCATAAATTTGACGTGACTGCGGGTGAGAATTTGGAATGCAAACTGATTGGTGTATTTACTACTGAACTGCCCGATCAAATAGTCAACTTGGCAAAATTCCTAGTCTCTGCCTTTAAAATTAGACAAGCCTTCATCGGCAATACAAACATGTGAATCAGAAATATCCTGATCATACAAATCATGTACAGTTCATATCATATGTCTGTCCAGTCAGAGTTATGTTTTTCTAAACAGGCCTGAGGGACAGAGACACACACAGGACAGGCAGAAACATGACTTTTCTTTCATGAAAAAAAAAAGTCAGTTGTGATGCCACAGAGGGAAACGATGACTTCCACCTTGATCCTCTCTTCACGTGGCATGTTGTTCTCCACAGACTCTGCACGAGCCATAACCACCTGAACTTACAGGTATGGCAAACTGCCCTCCATTCATGCCTCCAGTTGCTTTCACAAACAGCAGATAACACAGCACAAGACTGGAGCAGATTTCTAAGCAGAGGAGTCTGGGGAAATCGTTGTTGACTGTAGAATGCATGATTCATCATGGACTCTTCCCTGATGATGGAGTATGGCTGCCTTAATGGCTGGATGAAAAACGGTTTATATACAGGCAGTGTCCGCAGGAGTATATGCCTGCGTACGCAGAAAGAAAGAAAGAAATCATGGACTCTACACTTCTGGTGCTGTGGATACTTACGAGATGAAGAAAAAGAAGAAAAATGCTGATCGGGGATACCATACAATTTTTCACATTGTGCCAAAGTTTGTTTCAGCTGAGCTTGTCAACCGCTGCGCCAAACAAAGAATGTGTCTTCTGGTTTCTGCAAACAAACTCCTGTGTAATGTTTGAAGGAGTACAAAATATACAACATGACCGTTGTGCGTGTCCACGCCACTTAGCTCCTGAGGCAAGTATAGGCCTACATGTCTGAAAACCTCGCAAGTTCGCTCAGCTGTGGAGGTGGTGTGACGGTACAAAGTGTCCGCAGAAACAAAATGTCCGCACGCGGACACTTTGTTCCCTGCAGACACTTCGTACCGTGAACTGACATTCAAAGTGTCCGCAGAAATCTTGCGGACACTTTGTTCCGCGAGGTGATATATAACTTACAAAAGCAGAACAAAGTGTCCGCAGCCGTTTCAGCTTCAATGTGAGTGGGTGAATGTGCATGTACACTCTCATGTGCGTGAGTGCGTGCGTGCGTGCGTACGCACGCGCGCGCGCGCACGTGTGTGTGTGTGTGTGTGTGTGTGTGTGTGTGTGTGTGTGTGTGTGTGTGTGTGCATCTTAATTTTAAAAAGATTGTTTAAAATTTGTTGACCACTTTTTTGCACAACAGCGCACAAAGTTTAGTTTATGCTCACGTGCGCGCGCGCGCGCGCGCACACACACACACACACACACACATAGACACACACACACATAGACACACACACACTCGCACGCACGCATGCACGCACGCGCACACGCATGTACAACCGCGCACAAAGTTTAGATTACGCTCACGTGCGCGCGCGCGCACGCACGCACACACACACACACACGCACACGCACACACACACACACACACACATAGACACACACACACATAGACACACACACAGACACACACACACACACACACTCGCTCGCACGCACGCACGCGCACACGCATGCGCGCGCACTCGCACACACACACACACACACACACGCATGCACGCGCATGGGAGTGGACGTGCACATTCACCCACTCACATTGAAGCTGAAACGGCTGTGGACACTTTGTTCCGCTTTGTTTAGTTATATGTCACCTCGCGGAACAAAGTGTCCGCAGGATTTCTGCGGACACTTTTGAAATGTCAGTTCACGGTACAAAGTGTCCGCAGGGAAGAAAGTCACAGGTGGTCTTTAGGATGGTGAGATACAACTTTGCAAGTTGGTCGACTTCTCGGAGCTTCAAGGCTCCCCCCTGTTTTCAGTCAAAATGGGTAGTGGAACTGAAGGTTTGCCTCCGAGTTTGTTTGTTTTCATAGACATTGAACGAGCAGAAAGATACTCTTGCCCTCTCACTTTGCTCTTTGGGGTCAATTGTTCCTCTTGTGCTCCTGGCTGTTTCTAGGCCGCGACTTATCATAGGAAATCCTGTTACTTGGAAGGTTAGTGGGAGCTAATTAATTCTCTCTCCATATATGTAGCTTATAGTCAAACCAAGCACAAAAGGGCTGTATCGGGATTGTCACCTGACTGACGTCAACTCTAAACATTTAGGCTTAGTTTGAAAAAAAAAAAAAAAAAAAAACCACACACACACACGCACAGAGAAAAAAAAAAATACATACATGCAGCTCATAAAACACAGATTATCTTAAAAAACAAACCGGAATAGTTTCAAAATCTTTCGTTGTGGCCTCCGTGATCAGCTGGGCTATAAAAACTAAACATTGAATGTATCTCTCAGTGACTCTCTCTGTTACTCGCGTCCACACAGACATCATCATACAGATAACCCTACAGATACACAGACATACACAAATGCAATAAATGCTAGTGCGCAGCGTTTTAGAGCACATGCACTCTTCTCAACTCTCCCCAAATGTGCTTGACCTTGTAATTAAATCATATTCATTCAAATATTAAAAAAAAAAGACTTTAGTAGATAAGTTATTTGTTTAGTCGATGTCCTGTCGTGGCCGTAGAGATGATCGATGACACAGATCCTTTTTCGTGGGGAAGGGGTGGGGGGGGGGGGGGGGTTTCTACGGTTCGAATCCATCGCATCTGTGCACGTGCCTACTAACTGAGCAGTCGAGGTAACTGATGACAGATTTTTTTTTTTCAGGATTTCTAGCGTTCAGCTCCCTCACATGCCTACTAACTGGGATCTCCTGTTCTGTCTTAACCTCTGCCCTGTCTCTAATCCCAAACCCTATAGATCTCAAGCAACAGAGCCGTCCATCAAGTTGATGCTTTCCTTCATTACCGATAACTGATTGCTTTAGTTGTGTCAAACTCCAGGTTGGATGCTTGCTACAGTTGCAGCTGGTCCTCGTTCACCTCCTCCGTCCGTCTGATAGCTTTGTGACTTGCTTTGAAAAAGATGGTGCTAGGCTTCTGCCTAATCATGTGACACAGGTCATTCTGTTCCGAGTCAGATTCTATCAAGAAACTCTCTCACCAAGCTAGTGGTAAGAGCCTTCTCATCCATCAATCTGATTGTCCTCTCCATGCTCGTAAGAACATGCAGAAAGTCTTGGTCTTGGTCACTCATGCCTGGCTAGGAACCCTGTCATGTTGTCTCCGACCAAACTGGAACTGTACCACATCAACCTCAACATTCTCACGCCGTTGTTCTCATGTCTCTTACGTCTGATGGGGACATCCACTGGATGAACACAATGTCCTCTGGAGTGGCACACACACACACACACACACACACACACACACACACACACACACACACACACACACACACACACACACACAGCCTTTCTGTGTAAAGAAACTATGGTCATTTGCAGAAGGCTTTGCTGGTAGCGTGTCCTGCGTATGTTAGTTCAGTACAAATCCACTGAAGATCATCGCAGTGATGTAGCTCGGAAGACAAGAAAGCAGAAAAAACAGGAGTTAAGGTGGGAGGTGGGTGGCTGGGGCAGTGGTGGGTGTTTTTTCTGGTGGGATTTTCGGGGAGAGGGGTGGGGGTGGAGATATAATGCGTACTACAAGAGCCTCTGGCATTTCCACAGGAGGTCCTCCCCCATCCCCTTCCCCACCGACATCAGCACGATGTGATCATGTGGTTAAGATGTTGCTGTGAATGACTTGAAAGTCAATGTCAACCTTCTGTATACATATGTACACCATACTGTGGATACAATTTAAAACACTGCTGCGAATTATTAACAAACCTATACCAATCCTCTCCTCAATTTCATGGGAGACCAGTCATTTTCGGACACCGCATTGAGTTTTCAACTTGGTTTAAAACGTCTTTGAATGATTAAAAAAAATCATGAAAATGTTTGTCTAATGCCAGTGTTGATGGCAGGAATATTATTTCAAACATCTACAAATTTCTTCACATTTGAAAAGCAGCAGATAACTATGCAATCTTTGAATTAATCTCCTTTATGCCATACATGTAACCAGGAGTCCTGAGCTGATAGAATACACAACAATGCTATTTGTAATAAACATCTGTGCATAGAGGTAAGTTATGTACAGATGTAGATTATAGATAAAATCATTGTGTATGTACTGATGTTGAAGGTTAAATTTTGAATGAGCAGTATATATGTACAGGGACAGATACTGAAGGAGAAAAAAAAGTGTAGTGACAAGCGACACAAATACATTGAAAATGAAAGAGGGGGCAGCAGGATTGGTGGTCAAAACTATAACACTTGATGAAAAATACAAGCAGCTCTGCTCTGCTTGATCGATGGTTACAGTGGGCCAACTATCTGTAGATTAATTAAATATCCAATGAGGGGGTGGGAACACAATGACTTAGGAAAAAAGAAAAAAAAAGCCAACACACGCACAGACAGACACACAAAGTGATGGCTGTGGTGAGGAGAAAGCAGACTTGTGGGGCAAGGGAGGAGGTTACAAAAGGAAACATTTCTTTTGAGGGTGAGAGCAACTGCTCACATTGACTTAATTGAAGGGATCTACGAGATGAACAAAGAAAACAAGGAGGGGGTGGTGTTTCTAAATTGGGATACGTTCCCTTCTACTCGGGGTGACTATATCCCTACAAAAAGGAAGATGGTGTGCACCCAGTGATGGTGCGCATGCACGTGTGTGTGTATACATGTAGTTTTTGTGTCAGCTCCATCCTCTCTCTTGCTAGTGGTGGATGGAACAGCTTTCCAGTACTAGTCATTGGGAACAAACATTCAGAGCATTGAAAATACTCAAAAATGGATCAGACGTATCTTAAAAGTACTCATGATCTGAGTGACAGACAGAAATAAGAGTCGATCATGAACTGATGTAGGAACAATGAATAGAATGACACAAGCTCAACTTCACACACAAACATTACTTTAAGTACTCATGATTTGAATGACAGACAGAAATAAGAGTCAACCATGAATTGATGTAGGAACAATGAATAGAATGACACAAGTGCAACTTCACACACAAAACCAGCCGCCGTGGCGAAGTGGTTAGCGTCGCGGACTCTCGGCTGGGAGGTCGTGGGTTCGAATCCCATCAGAAGTCATGTGGGTTTTCTGCCCCGACCGGCTCCTACCCAGAGTTGAGTTTGCTGCGGACTCAGTTGGGAAGACTGGGACCACACAGTCGAGTTTCATCCACTTAATGGATGCGTTTCTGAGAGTGTTGCTCAAATTTCCTGACCAACACTGCAGGTGTCTGTATCTCTCGGGCCTGGTTGATGCCGGGATATTATGAAAGGAAGCGTAGAGTACAGCCCCCTGTCATGTAGTCTCAGACCGAAATGGAAATCCGTAGCATCATCATAATCATCCTCATTCTCATCAATCAGCATAAAAAAAAAAGTCTCAAATTCTGTGGCCCTTCATGCCCTGCTCTCATGGTGACCACAGTTCCGATGTCCTCTCCCCGTCTGTGGCCTTGGTTTGGTTCCGTCGGGGTCACCGGTATCGGCGGGTCCATGGGGACTGTCGTTGGACGGACGTGGTGGCGCCCTCCGGGGGGAGAGCTCACTCACGCCGGCTCCGCGACTAAGCATTATTGTTGTCAGTAGGGGGCTTAGTAGGTGATGTCCTGCGTATGTTAGATCAGAACAGGCGCCACTGAACACCACTGAAGTGACTCGGCAGCAGTGCAGTGTCTCCTCCGGTGGGTTGCCTCTTGACGACTTGACATTGACCGCTGCCTGTGGATTGCCGGTGCCGGGCTGCTGCGGCGGGGCAACCAGGCCGTGGCTGTGGACAGGGTGTCGGAATGAGCGGCGTGGGTGCACTGCCTCTGAGGTGGTGCAGAGGTTGGGACAGAAAAAAAAAAAAAAAAAAAAAAAAAAAAAAAAAAAAAAAAAAACTTCACACACAAACATTACTTTTGTGTGCAAGATTGAAATATGTAAAATAGTTATAATTCTACAATAGTCTGTCTGGCCTTGCCTGGCTGCCCTCTCCTCATTTTACCTCATCATAAAGAGAGACTGAACAGACTCGAGGATCTGCTAGATAATTGATTGACCACTTAATTACATGGGAGCATGTGTGTGTGTGTGTGTGTGTGTGTGTGTGTGTGTGTGTGTGTGTGTGTGTGTTCGTGTGTGCTGGGTGGTGTTGTGGGTGTAACTGGATTCAAGGGTCTGTGGAGATTACAAAAGCTGATCTGTAGATGGTTAGCCATGATTGGTCCTTGACAAGAGCACATACTTCCCTCTGAATTTTCAGGAAAGTTAAGTTTGCTTTCACGTTTCCAAAGGGCAACAGATGCCATTTCTCTCTCCTTTCTCCACATATTTCCATCTCACTCTCTCTCCCTCTTTCAAGCACCCTCACACACACACATACACCTAACTCAGTAAACTACACATACCCAACACAAAAAAACACTCACAGTTTTGTTGTGTCACTGTTGTGGGATGTCACTGTAGTGGATTTAGTTCTTCTAGATTTGCTCAACTTATGTTGTTCAAATGGGAAGACAATGCCTTAATATGGGTATCTACTGAAAAGTGATTCTTACTGAACAGCCATTGCAAGATATGTAGGATTAGATTTGATTAGATCAAGGTTCTGTTTCGTTAAGAACTCTGCTCTAAACGGTGCAGGCATGTTTGTTTACTGCTCTCAATCGAGTGGACAAATTTGTGGAGTACTGAGCAACACTAAGAAACATTGAGTATACTGAAAGCTGCAATATGGACAGACACCGATTTGAAGAGCCAGCACAACATAGAGATCTTTACTGCTTTTGTTTTATTGTCAGGGATTGTCGATAGCTTGGTCCTCTGGTAGCCCCTGAAATCTATTGAGTGTACATTTCTGTATGCACTGTTTATAGGAGTTGGACATTTTCCTCTCTTGTGGGCGTAAATGTCCAGTAACAATTTTATTGGTATCTTACAAACAGGAACTGCATTGACCAGAATCACTGCAGCAGTGGTGCATCCTGTTTCCTTTCCAACAAAACCAGCTTTAAAAAAATGGTAAGGGACATAAGCACATGAGTCTCAGTTTCATGAAAGAACAGACGACCACACAGAGGGGGCTGTCACTGCACAGAAGAAAAGTGTGTCGTGATGTCCTGAAAAAAAAAACAGATTGGTGTAGCTATCTCCTAAATTTGCATCAGTTCATAACTTCTGACATTCTTAAGGTGTATAAAGCTTTGCCATTCAGAGGGAGCAAACCATTCTCCTTTAGCACAAATATTTTTCAAAACTTCCTGCTTTCTAGGTCCTTCAGTCACACTGCACATGGTCCAGTTATGCGAGTGCTCCAAGTAACAAAAACTGTCGCTGGATGTTCATTGATCAGATAGATATTGATGGATCGGCGTCTGTATGAATTATACATAATACTGACTGGTCAAACAGTGATTTGATTAGATTGTCTAGCTTTTGGACTTTCTGATAATACTGCAAATAACAGTCCAAAAACAAACAAATGTGCATGTCTGTCTGAGTATGTATGTCTATGTTTATTGTTAAGAGAAAGAGGGAGAAAGCCAGAAACTCTTTGATTGTTTGACTGATTAACGAGCTTTATTCCAAAACGTTACACATAAGCAAAAAGGCACTTTCCATCTGGTCCTTGTTCCCTCAGGGACTAAAGAAACTAATACATGAATATCACTGCATGGTATGTAATATTATATAGAGCACAAATTGATCATAACAATTACAGTAATGATATATATCATCAGAGATACAAACACATACACTTTTTTCCCATCCGAGCGAGGATATGATTTTTTTTTATTATAAGGACCAGTCATCAAATGCTGTATCATCAACATACTCTGATGTTCATGTGGTAATCATGTTCACGAACACATGCTTAGTATTCCTGCTCAACATCCTTAAAAGTTTCCTGTTCAAAAGCGAACTTCCAGAGAGAGAAAAGGGTGGTGTAAATCACGGGTGCGATATAGTACGAAAGGAAAAGAGAGAGAGAGAGAGAGAGAGGGAGGGAGGGGGGGGGGGGGGGGAGTTTACATGTAAATACTATGAAAAAAGAAAAGAAAAAGGGAACAATATTATAGGAACAAGAACATATGGATAACACTAAGTGCTTGAAGTAATACTGCAAATACATAAATGTACCGAAACAGCATGTTTAATAAACACAGTTAACCTTTGCCATACGTCCTGGGTCTGAAATGACTCACACTCATGATTTTTACTTGATAACTAGGTACTTTTTACAGTTTTCTCCACCAAATTTCTTGAATTTGTTAACAAACTATGGCCCTTCATCTGTACCAAAAATTGTTTGCTTCTGTTGTTTAAAAAAAAGTCCCAGTATGTCACGGCTCTGAACCAACCCACACTCTCAAAGAAGAAAACCTGAGTGCCGTACCTCTCAGGTCAGGTCAAACCAATGCATTTCTAAAGACAAAGAGCAATGCATTCTGAAGACAAACTGCAAGCTAAAACAGAACCCAGCCCACTATGTTGTGGGTCTGGCATATCCACACGGGGGTTTTCCCTTCAGAAAACAACATGGGTCTGTGGAGACCCATGATGCATGACAAAAGTTTATTCCTTCTCAAAAAAACTTGGATCTCTGGAGACCCCACGACATATGGTATAAAAGAGATGCAAAATGGAAAAAGCACTGGAAAACACATGCAAACGAGATACAAAATGGGAAAAATGGATTACATATGTGAATGGGACACATAAGTTGAAAAACACTGGATAACAATACTGCATGTTTGTCAAGAGCACGTTCGTAAATCCTCATGACGCTGCACAAGATTACACAATATCATTTTACATTCAATCATTTATTCACACACAATTCCTATGTATAGGGAGTATAAATCTTAACAGAAAAGCAATCCTAACCCTGCCCATGTTACTCTATCAACACATAAATGCACAATATTAAGAAAACATGAAGCATTACACTTACAGCAGAGCTGCCCATATATTTGATCAACACAAAAGCGCGCAAGCATTATTTCTTTAAAATATATAAGATGGATTATACACTCAACACTAAATAAAAGGGTTTCTTTCAAAAGGCCCCAGTATATTGACAGGAATAAAATCAAAGGGTAAACTAAAAGACTACACCCATTTGTTGAAAGGGCTACACAAACAAACAAAAATAATAAAGGAAGGGGGGTTAGTGGGGGAGATGTTGTCACAATAATGGAAGGTAAACAAAAGGCACAGTCAATAACAGCCACAGAAGAAGGGAAATTTCCAATAAAGGTTGACAGAAATTCGGGCTGTCCAAACAAATTTTTATGAACTGATCATGGAATTTACCTGAGGAAATACAGGTGAATTAATGGCCACAGCAAGAAACGACGAAGGAAGAGTTCTTAAGAGAGAAAAGAAAAAGGGCAATTATATACATGTATGAGACAAAAAAAAATTAGTAGACTTTCCTAAATGGAAACTAGAGAGAGATCAAAATACCCGAATAAGGGGTATTGCACTGAACACAAGATACGTTATCTATTCCATGTCAAATAAACAACTGCACTCACCAAGAAATCAGAAACTGGTGATCTGTACACCATCCACACAGGACATTTCAAGCAAGTCTCTAAAATGACAGAACAATGTTTCCTTTTCCTCTTCCCCAACAAACTGAAAGAAAAAAGAAATCCAACCCCATGACTAAGAAAAGGTAAAACTGACCAGCCGCCATGGCGAAGTGGTTAGCATCGCGGACTCCCGGCTGGGAGGTCGTTGGTTCGAATCCCTCAGAAGTCATGTGGGTTTTTTCTGCCCTGACCGGCTCCTACCCAGAGTTGAGTTTGCTGTGGGCTCAGTTGGGAAGACTGGGGACCACACAGTCGAGTTTCATCCACTTAATGGATGCGTTTCTGAGAGTGTTGCTCAAATTTCCTGACCAACACTGCAGGTGCCTGTATCTCTTGGGCCTGGTTGATGCCGGGATATATTATGAAAGGAAGCATAGAGTACAGCCCTGTCATGTAGTCTCAGACCGAAATGGAAATCCGTAGCATCATCTTAATCATCCCCATTCTCATCGATCAGCATAAAAAAAAAATGTCTCAAGTTCTGTGGCCCTTCATGCCCTGCTCCCATGGTGACCTCAATTTCGATGTCCTCTCCACGTCTGTGGTC
The DNA here is from genome assembly GCA_016801955.1 of Conus betulinus. Lineage (NCBI taxonomy): Eukaryota > Metazoa > Mollusca > Gastropoda > Neogastropoda > Conidae > Conus > Conus betulinus. Next base: position 8,730 of record JADBJO010000536.1, on the reverse strand, counting down.
TTGGTTTGGTTCCGTCGGGGTCACTGCTATCGGCGAGTCCATGGGGGGCTGTCGTTGGACGGACGTGGTGGCGCCCTCCGGGGGGAGAGCTCACTCACGCCGGCTCCGCGACTAAGCAATTATTGTCGTCAGTAGGGGGCTTAGTAGGTGGTGTCCTGCATATGTTAGATCAGAACAGGCGCCACTGAACACCACCGAAGTGACTCGGCAGCAGTGCAGTGTCTCCTCCGGCGGGTTGCCTCTTGACATTGACTGCTCCCTGTGGATTGCTGGCGCCGGGCTGCGCTGACCGGGCTGTGGCTGTGGACGGGGTGTCGAAGTGAGCGGTATGGGTGCACTGCCTCTGAAGTCGTGCAGAGGTTGGGACAGCAGAAAAAAAAGAAGAAAAAAAAAAAAAGGTTAAACATGAAACTGTAACTGTGCATTACAAGGTAAGTGTCACATAATAAGATGAAACATGAAACAGTAATGTGCATAACAAGGTAAGTGGAGACATTTTCAATGACAGAGGATTATTTGCTGCAGGGCTAACACACAGAGTAAATACCCATACACCCATAAATAAACAATTTAAAACAAAAAAAAAAAAAACAAAAAAAAAAAAAAAACCTCATTCATGTTATGGTGCTACCATGTATTTTTCAGAGAACAAAACCCAGCCAGATAAAGACCCCACCTCATTAAACATTACGGCTACCATCCACAGAACCGACACCAGCCACAAAAAAACTCTCACTTCATACACATTATCATGGGGATACCACTGTGTACCAATGTATCATTTGACCTGATCCAAAAAGATTTTACTTCATTAACACATTATGGAGCGACCACACACAGAACAGATCTCACACACGAAAGACATCACCTCATCAACTTATTATGGGGCTAGCCTACAGAGAACAGAGCCTCACCACAAAAAGACCTCACCTCACCGATGCATTATCGAGTGACCGTTAAGAGAACAGACCACATACACAAGAAGACCTCACCTCACCAATGCATTATTGGGTGACCATACAGAGAACAGACCTCACACACACAAAAAAACACCTCACCAACACACTCTTGGGCTATCTTACAGTGCACAGAGCCTTACCACGAAAAGACCTTCCCTCACCAATGCACGATTGGGCGACCATACAGAGAACAGACCTCACACACACAAAAACCACCTCACCAACACACTCTGGGGCTATCTTACAGTGCACAGAGCCTCGCCACAAAAAACCCTCACCTGACCAATGCACGATTGGGTGACTATACAAAGAACAGACCTCATGCACAAAAGGATCTCACCTCACCAATGCATGACTGGTGACCATGCAGAGACCAGACCTCATACACAAAAAGACCTCACCTCACCGATGAATTATTGGACGACCATACAGAGGACAGACCTCATACACACACAAAAAATATCTCACCTCACCAACACATTATGGCAGACCTGTTTACCCCGAAATTTGACAAAGAATATCCAAATCCAAAAGAAGAGTATTTTCTACAAAATAGGAGTATTCCAATGAGAAAGTGTACACCACACTGCAGCAAACATGCATTGTTTGTATCACAGCAGTGAACTACATTATTACCAGTAACCTATCGTACCTGTTCACCCTAGAACTGCTATTGGTGTACTTTTTAACAAAAATGAGTGTCTTTTCTACAGTGCCTGCGAAATTCCAAACTTCTGTAAGAGCGGGAGATGGAGGGTGGAATGATGGGGGCGTACCTGCCATCACACCTTTGAGCCACTTCCTGGTTGTAGCCACCTTGTCTTGCATAAACTACAGTGAAATATCAGAACCAAAAGCAATAGTCCTCCAAAGGGAAGAAAAACATAACAGAAAATCACAATGCCACTCTTCTCATATTTCGGCCACGTGGCCTTTTTCAAGAGAAAAAAAAAAAAACAACAATACAACTATGTGATGTCCATCTTTGGCAACTGGTCAGAGCAAAGAATTGACGTCATACATATATTAGGCAAGTTTTGGCATGACATCATAATATGTGATGTCATCAACAAGGAGAAAAAAAAAAAAAAAAAGGAGGGTGGGGGTTGGGGGGAGGGGGGCAAGTTGTTGTTGTTGTTGTCTTCAATTTGACGTCTATCCACATGGTGACATTAGACGGGGTGGAGGGAGGGAGAGGATCGGAAGGAGGAGGATGGGAGGGGGACTGTATTGTGTGTGTATGTGTTTATGTCTCTTTGATAAGGGGGAGAAAAAAAAAAAGGGTCAGAAAAATGAGCATTAACAACAATTACAATCAACTAGCCTATAACAAAATGTCCTACAGGACTATGAAGTAAACATTTCGCAACATTAAACAAACTAGTAGCATTTTTGAAGACACCTTCAACACAATTTTCAGAAATCACTGGTAAGATTAGTCTTGACCTCTGACATTCAAACAGATGTGCTTGCTAGAAATTTGTTCTACACATAAACATCTAACATTTTTGCTGTATTTTGTGACGAACGCATTAAGTTTATCCTGTAAGATAGCGAACTAATCTGTCTGAATTTGATTACGCCAGTGGACATGCTGGGAGATCACTCTGTGTGTGTGTGTGTGTGTGTGTGTGTGCGTGTGTGTGTGTGTGTGTGTGTGTGTGTGTGTGTGTGTGTATGTGTGTGTGTGTGTGCGCGCGCACGTGTTTGTGTGTGTGTGTGTGTGTGTGTGTGTGTGCGTGTGCGTGTGTGTGTTTGTGGTTATACTGTAACCAATGTACTTCAAAGACATAACAATCATAAACCACAATGAAAATGAACTCATAGAATAATGTGACCATAGTCGTGTCTGTGACCGTGCTTGGCATTCAAGAACTGTCATATAAAAATATATATATACATTTTTCTGCAAATTATCAATGTTGGTCACAGGTAAATATGGATAGGGTAGTTACAGATTTGTCTTAACATTACATCCATTTGGCATCCTTGTGTCTAATGCCCTTATCCATTTTTCTTCAGTGATAAGTCTAAAAGCTTTTGCTTTCACCGTAAGCTTTTGCCAACACTGCAACAGCAAGGTCTTCCACTGAATGATGGAGGAAATGCGGCATTATTGGCTTTTCTCTTTGGAACTTGATGTCACGTCTGTGTGTTCCACTATTCTTTCTTTCAATGAACGTCTGGTTTCACCAACATAAACTGTCTTATCACACACACGTTTACACAACAGAGCATATATCAAAATTCTATCTGCACATGTCACATTACTCATAACCTTGTGTGAAGATTTCTGCTTTGTGTCCAACACTGTTGAAGTTAGTGAAGAACAGGTGTCACAATCACAAGTTTCTGCTTTCCCCTTCACTGCTCTTTCAGTTTTCTGGTGAACCAAGGTATCACACAAGTTTTATCCCGTCTGTACCCAGGCATCGGTAGTTTATGGAATACCCTGCGCATGTATTCTGATTTATAGAGCGTATGACTATGTCTCTTTAGTACAGCTTGTACATCTGGCAATAATCTTGAAAATGTCAACACTAGTGGTACTCTTTCAGAGTTTTCTTTCTTTTTCTTCTGAAGAAGTTTTGTTCCTATCCATGTTAGCGACTGTTTTCAACTGACCTTCTATGAGTTTGCTACTATAGCCACGTTTACGCAACTGATTTTTAAGTTCAGATCTGTGTTTTAGATAGTCCTCATCTTTTTCACAGATTCTTTCTCAACCTAACACCCAAACCATATGCTAGAGATTTTTTTGTATGTGGGGGATGACAGGAATCCTGCCTGAGGTATAACTGTTTATCAGTATCTTTCTTGAATAGATCCATGTAGACATGGCCATTCTCTAACTTTACCAGAGTGTCAAGGAATTCAATTTGTTTTTCTACTCCATCGTAGAGTGATTTTTTTTATGTTGGTATGTATGGTGTTGGCATAATCTGTGACACGTAAAAGGGAGTCAAGGTCACCATTCCTAGTGCCAAACCCATCACCAAGTAACGTTTGTAGAAATAAGGTTTCTGTTCAAACTCCAAAAGCTTCTCATCCCACTTCCGCATGTATGCACAAGCAAAGTTTCTCCTTAGTGTGAACCCTATGGCTATTCCATCTGTCTGTCTGTAGTATGAATCTCCTAAACTGAATCCATTATAATCTAAAACAGTTTCAATCATTTCAATTACAGTCTGTTGGTACGATGGGTTTAGGTCTGCTTTGTAAAGGTTCTATACATGCTTCTATTCCTTCTTTCCGAGGCACAAAGGGTAGAGTTTCTCTACATCAAAGCAAAACAGAATCGCATCATCTGGGACAGGACAAGTACATTCTTTTAGTTTACTAATGAAGTCTGATGTATCTCTGATGTACATAGGAGAGTTAATGACGTAATCATTCAACTCATGCTCTGTGAGTTCTGCTAGTTTTTCTGTGGGAGTGTCTATACCACTGACGATCGTTTGCAATGGTGCACCTTGCTTATGTAGTTTTGGGTTCCCTTTCAGTTTACCACCCTTTGGGTAGCGTGGGAGGAGGTACTGTTGTAGGTCTTTGGATATAACCCCTTCTCTATACATTTTATTCACTATCTTTTTCACCTTTTTTGTTGCTATCTCTGTGAGGTCTTTCTCTATCATAGTGTAGGATTCACTTTTAGTCATTTCATTGTGCAGCCCAGAAATATAATCATCTCTTTGTTCATAACAACAACCCCAGATCCTTTGTCTGCTGGTCGGATGATGATGTTTTCATTATTTAGAAGTGCATAAAATGCATCTTTTTCATTACCACTGAGGTTCAGTTTACCATTTTTCTTCAAGTTGTTCATAATATCATTCTTTACAAGTTCAATGTACATATCTAACCAGTGATCCCTACCTTCTTTTGGTGTGAAAGTGCTCTTATTTTTACTTTAAACTTTCCCTCATGAGACTCCTCTTCTTGTTCTACTTCATCATTGCTATCTTTGTCAAAAAAGTATTCTCTGAGGCGCATCCTACGTTCCCACTCATCTAAGTCTGCCAAAAGTTTTGTAGTATTTACCTGTGATTTGTCTGGTACAAACTTGAGCCCTTTAGAGAGTAGGGATATCTCTGCATTCGTAAGTGTGTGATTGGACAGGTTTGTAACATTTTCTTTTTTGTCGTCATTCGTTCCATGTTTCTGTGACTTAGAGAGTACTTTTCTACCTGTGCGCTTATGAATGCTATGTGCAGTATTTTCTTTCCTAGAACCTCGATTTATACCACCCTGATCTTTTTTAGTGAGGTAGGTCCTGTGAGAATGGTCCCCTTCTCTGTTTTATGAGGAGCCAACCGTGTTGAAGGGCTACCACACATGTTGCTACCTGTGGTCTGGGCATGACTGTCTTTTTGAGTCTGAACAATTCTTAGTTCATCGGTTTTGTTGTCACAGCCATTTTGCACACACAATCAACAGTTCTTAGTTCATCAGTTTTATGTCACAGCCATTTTGCACACACAATCAACAGTTCTTAGTTCATCAGTTTTGTTGTCACAGCCATTTTGCACACAATCAGCAGTTCTTAGTTCATCAGTTTTGTTGTCGCAGCCATTTTGCACACAATCAAACCAGTCAGCCTGCTCCTCACTGCTGAAAACTAAGTCCGGTTTCTGAAGTCCTTGAATCGTCATTTCATCTGGTTGTTCATGCGCGATGAGATCATAATGGTTAGATCTGAATGTGAGACACACACCTTATTCTCATAGGGAATTACATTTCTAGTGGCATGATGTGAATCAGAATCCAAGTGAAAAGTAAAAACATGCCATAGGAATCTGTCCTGACACTTGACTTTGACTTTGATGTCAACGTTGTATAAATCCGATGCCGCCATGAGTTCTGCCTCTGTGGTCCAAGATTCAGTCCTTCCATTCATGTAGGTTTGGTTTTGTATATGCTGGTCAATATGTCCATCTACAAAGGGTTGAAATTGACTTTTGTGCTCTGTCATGAAAAATACAACATTTTTACGAATGTCTGCATGGTTCATCTCATGGCCATGGAAATTAAAACTTAATGCTCTATAGAAACAATTCCCATCGCCAGTGATTTTCATTACTTTTCAGACATTGTCTGCTGCTTTACGTAGTTTCTTGTCTTTGATCAACCTCACACGCGACTTTTCTAATTGTTCGCAGTTGTCTGTATACACGCATGTTTCAGAGTCCGTGAGAGATTCACATGAAGTAATTTCAGCGTTCAGTTGAAGGATTTTTTTTCGTGCACGCCTGCCTTGTTGCTTCCATAAGTGAAAGTGATGCGTCCTGTTTGATTTTCCAACATTTGTGCAGAGATTCCTGGTCCATTTCAACATTAAAAAAAAATGGATTACGCAATACAACTATGTAGACTGAAGGAGAAAAGAGCAGGTATGTGTCACATGAATTATTTTTTAAACAGTTGTCTTGCAAAATCTTATATTCCGACGGATTTTTCCGTGAAATGGAACAATAATGTTGAAATGGACCAGGAATCTCTGCACAAATGTTGGAAAATCAAACAGGACGCATCACTTTCACTTATGGAAGCAACAAGGCAGGCGTGCACGAAAAAATCCTTCAACTGAACGCTGAAATTACTTCATGTGAATCTCTCACGGACTCTGAAACATGCGTGTATACAGACAACTGTGAACAATTAGAAAATCGTGTATGAGGTCGATCAAAGACACGAAACTACGTAAAGCAGCAGACAATGTCTGGAAAGTAATGAAAATCACTGGCGATGGGAATTGTTTCTATAGAGCATTAAGTTTTAATTTCCATGGCCATGAGATGAACCATGCAGACATTCGTAAAAATGTTGTATTTTTCATGACAGAGCACAAAAGTCAATTTCAACCCCTTTGTAGATGGACATATTGACCAGCATATACAAAACCAAACCTACATGGATGGAAGGACTGAATCTTGGGCCACAGAGGCAGAACTCATGGCGGCATCGGCTTATACAACGTTGACATCAAAGTCAAAGTCAAGTGTCAGGACAGATTCCTATGGCATGTTTTTACTTTTCACTTGGACTCTGATTCACATCATGCCACTAGAAATGTAATTCCCTACGAGAATAATGTGTGTCTCATATTCAGATCTAACCATTATGATCTCATCGCGCATGAACAACCAGATGAAATGACGATTCAAGGACTTCAGAAACCGGACTTAGTTTTTTCAGCAGTGAGGAGCAGGTTGATGATTGTGTGCAAAATGGCATCGACAACAAAACTGATGAACTAAGAACTGTTGATTGTGTGCAAAATGGCTGTGACAACAAAACTGATGAACTAAGAACTGTTGATTGTGTGCAAAATGGCTGTGACAATAAAACTGATGAACTAAGAACTGTTGATTGTGTGCAAAATGGCTGTGACAACAAAACGATGAACTAAGAATTGTTCAGACTCAAAAAGACAGTCATGCCCAGACCACAGGTAGCAACATGTGTGGTAGCCCTTCAACACGGTTGGCTCCTCATAAAACAGAGAAGGGGACCATTCTCACAGGACCTACCTCACTTAAAAAAGATCAGGGTGGTATAAATCGAGGTTCTAGGAAAGAAAAATACTGCACATAGCATTCATAAGCGCACAGGTAGAAAAGTACTCTCTAAGTCACAGAAACATAAAACGAATAACGACAAAAAAGAAAAAAATGCGACAAACCTGTCCAATCACACACTTACGAATGCAGAGATATCCCTACTCTCTAAAGGGCTCAAGTTTGTACCAGACAAATCACAGGTAAATACTACAAAACTTTGGGCAGACTTAGATGAGTGGGAAACGTAGGATGCGCCTCAGAGAATACTTTTTTGACAAAGATAGCAATGATGAAGTAGAACAAGAAGAGGAGTCTCATGAGGGAAAGTTTAAAGTAAAAATAAGAGCACTTTCACACCAAAAAGAAGGTAGGGATCACTGGTTAGATATGTACATTGAACTTGTAAAGAATGATATTATGAACAACTTGAAGAAAATGGTAAACTGAACCTCAGTGGTAATGAAAAAGATGCATTTTATGCACTTCTAAATAATGAAAACATCATCATCCGACCAGCAGACAAAGGATCTGGGGTTGTTGTTATGAACAAAGATGATTATATTTCTGGGCTGCACAATGAAATGACCAAAAGTGAATCCTACACTATGATAGAGAAAGACCTCACAGAGATAGCAACAAAAAAGGTGAAAAAGATAGTGAATAAAATGTATAGAGAAGGGGTTATATCCAAAGACCTACAACAGTACCTCCTCCCACGCTACCCAAAGGGTGGTAAACTGAAAGGGAACCCAAAACTACATAAGCAAGGTGCACCATTGCAAATGATCGTCAGTGGTATAGACACTCCCACAGAGAAAAACTAGCAGAACTCACAGAGCATGAGTTGAATGATTTACGTCATACTCTCCTATGTACATCAGAGATACATCAGACTTCATAAGTAAATTAAAAGAATGTACTTGTCCTGTCCCCAGACGATGCGATTCTGTTTTGCTTTGATGTAGAGAAACTCTACCCCTTTGTGCCTCGGAAAGAAGGAATAGAAGCATGTATAGAATCTTTACAAAGCAGACCTAGACCCATCGTACCAACAGACTGTGCAATTGAAATGATTGAAACTGTTTTAGATTATAATGGATTCAGTTAGGAGATTCATACTACAGACAGACAGATGGAATAGCCATAGGGTTCACACTAAGGAGAAACTTTGCTTGTGCATACATGCGGAAGTGGGATGAGAAGCTTTTGGA
>JADBJO010000535.1:655396-659352 GCA_016801955.1 Conus betulinus | reverse complement strand
GAGAAGAAGCGTTCTGGTTTAGAGTGGTGCGAGGATGGATAGAGGCGTATACTTTTCAACGCCCTATTTTCACTCCATAGCTCCCCCCTTTGTGAACCCCACATCCCCACCCACCCCCACCCACCACCCTCCTCATCTGCCTCGCTCATCTACATTCTCTTTGGTAAGTCGCTCCACGAGAAAGAACTGCAGACCAGAGCGATCAGGAGTAAGCGATTAAGAGGAGTGACACACACACACCCACCAACACACACACACCCCACACAACACACACACACACCCACACACACGAGAGAAGAGAGAGACAGACAAGACAGACAACAGGGACAGCCAAACAGACAGACAGAAAGGGCAGACAGCCAGTATAGAACACACTGTGAGACGGACTGGCCGATTGAAAGAAGTCATACTTTTCACGTGTAGGTGGTGATAGTTTAGCAAACCATAAGGATCATTATAGGCTGAATAGTAATACACTGAAAGAGAAAACATACACCACGCTCGCGCGGTAGTGTGTGTGTGTTGGTGTTTTGTGGTGTGTGTGTGTGTGGTGTGGTGTGGTGTTGTGTTTGTGTGTGTGTCTCCGCAGCGCACCATATGTGTGGGTTAGTTGCTCGCGCTGCACTGTGTGTATAAAATTATTATCATCATTGAGTCGAGTGTGTGTGTGTGTGTGGTTGTGTGTGGTGTGTTGTTGTTGTGTGTGTGTGTTGTGTGTTGTGCTCCGCGGCACGCATATGTGTGGGTATGTTGTGCGCGAGCTGCACTGTGTGTATATGAGTATATATCCAGTGAGTAAGAGTGTGCTGGGTGGTGTTGTGTGTGTGGGTGTGTGTGTTGTGTGTGTGTGGTGTGTGTTCGTGTGTGTTGTGTGTTGCGGCGTTGCGTAAGTGGGGCGTGAGTGTGTGTAAGAGAGAGGAGGGAAGAGAGAGAGAGAGAGTGAGTGAGTGAGTGAGAGAGAGAGAGAGAAAGAGAAAGAGAAAGAGAGAGAGAGGATGTATGCAGACCTACAAACATGTGGAGAGGGAATATGGACAGCAGGACAGGCAAGAAGACCCACTGAAAGGGATGGACGGTATCATCCAGGGAGGCGAAAATCGATCTCGACAGGTTAAACAAACGGTTCTCTGTACGTGGACAAGTTGGCAAGAAGTCCAGTGCCAGTTGTACTCTGCATTTACCAATTCATGTCCTTTTCTTCTTCCTGCCACTTTGTATTTTCGCCTCCCCGACCCTCCCCTGCCCCCATCCCCCACTCCCCTTCCCATCATCACATGTACCCCTGTTAAACTTTCACTAACCCATTGTCAGTAATGACTAAAGAATTGTCTGTCCCCGCATTTACACCCTCGATCCCCCCCCGACCCCCCCCCCCCCCCCCCTCCCCCTTCTCTTCTTCCCCCCCTTATTTATTGATCACCACTTCTGGGGCTAGTTATTCTACTGCTTCTACTTCTACTGCTGCTGCTGCTACGCTGCTGCTGCTGCTGCTGCAGCAGTAGCAGTTAGTAGCTCCACGACGAAGGGATATAATCCACGACAGATATGTCTTCATCAAAGTGGTCGTCTTGGCATTATCATCATCACTTCCAACCATGCACAAATACGTTGCCGGAGGGGGTGAGGGGGGTCCCTGTAAGGGGGGGGGGGGGGGGGAGGTGGGGGGGGGGGGGGGGGGGGGTCGGCAGGGGGGAGAAGGAGAGATTGAAGAGGAGAGGGTCCAAGGGCGAGAGATGATGGTGGTGGAGGTGGAAAGGTTAATCAGAAGTGAATGAGGTACACAATGTGGGAGGGGGGTGGGGGCGATTTGGGGGTCGGGGAGGGTTTGAGGGCGTAGTTTTGTGACATTTCTCTGTTGGTCTGTTGTCTCTCTCCTCTTCTGGGCCCGACTTGCACGTGCTCCATTCTGGTGATCACTGTTGGACGTCATTTCTAGAAAGGCTGACGTCATCCGCCCAAAACCTTTACCGGGCGCCGCTAACCTATCCTCTCCCGCCTCTCTCTCTCTTCTGTGGTTTTTGCAGTGGATGGGGAGTGGGGGAGGGGGGGGGGGAGAGATATGCAGTTGCAGTTGTTTACTATTTTCGGATCCGGTCTCTCATGTGTCATAGAGAGCGCCAGGCTCAGTTTGAGCAGTTGCTATTGTTGACTTGCTAGTACACCACTTTTTTACTTAAAGAAACTAATCACCTGGCAGGTCGTAGGTATGTCACTTCGAAAAATATCATTTCAGTGGAAGTTTCCGAATAATCTGTGGTAGAATGGATGTCAGTGTTGCTCAGAAAACTGATTTGGTTTGACAGTGTCTTTTTACTTGAATCTTCCGCCGAAAAAGTATGTCTGGTAGGTGTACTCTGGTATTGTTTTTCGGTGGATTGTGGGTTGGAGCGCGTTTCGGTATAGGTGTGGCGAAGCAAGGGAAGAGGTTGGTCGCTGATTCAAGTCCGCTTCTAAGCAACGTGGGGACCATTCAGGTTTGTGACAAGTTTCCAGTCTGGAAGAATGTGAATGGCTGACAAAACGCGGACTATCTTCTGCGTTGCATCTTTTGCTAGGTATTTTTGTGCTAAAGATGTTATGCTATTGCTCTGTTTCTGTGTTTGCAAGGGGTGGGGGATGGTTTTCCTTCGTTTTATGACGAGGTTTAGAAGGAATATCTCTTCTCTAATATAGATAGATACACAGTAGATAACCCAGTCAGACACAAGTGATAGATAGATAAGATAGATAGATAGATAGCATTAAGAATTGGTAGGTAGGTAGATAGAGTGAGTGAGTGAGGTGCACGAGAGTGAGTGTGTGTGTGTGAGGTGTGAGAGGAGTGTGAGAGAGAGGAGAGAAGAGGGAGAGAGAGAATTTTTTGCAGTAACTGAATGTGTGATGATTGACATTACGAAGGAAAATAATTGAGCAGCAGGTCGCAGGTCATTCTTTTAGCAGCTGTGTTTTACTGTAAACAACCATTCACAGTTTTATTTCTAACAATGCTTTCAAATATGTACGTAGTCAAATTTTGCAAGTTTTGTGTCATAAATAAATGTCCTTATTTTCAAGGGTCGGTAGGTCGTAGAGGGGTTTTCCTCAATCTTTGAGTGTTTAGAATGCATGGTGTCCTCTCTCTCTCTCTCTCTTCTCTCTCTCTCTCCTCTCTCTCTCTCTCTCACAACACACACACAACACACACACATACACACATTGCACGTGCGCGCGTATGCGCACAATGCACGCGCTCATGCACAGCACGCACGCACGCACCACACACACACACACCACCCCACACACACACACAAACACACACACCACCACACAGCAAACACACCAACACATGCAACGCTTGCACCCGTGCAGACACACGCGCGTTCACCACACACAACACACACATACACACACACTCTCTCTCTCTCTCTCTCTCTCTCTCCTCTCTCACTCTCTCTCATCACACACCACACACACACACACACACCGCGCGCTGCGCGCGCACGGGATGTGTGTTGTGTGTGTGTGTGTGTGATGAGTGGTGTGTGTGTGTGTGTGGTGTGTGAGAAGAGAGAGATAGAGAGAGAGAGAGAGAAGCAGTGTTTCAATAGTCGTGTTTACCAAACGTCTATGTCCTATCGAAGAATGGTGGGAGATGAGGTGGAGATAGGGCGGAGCATCCGCGCATTGTTTTCACTAGTGGGGTTTGCGGCACAAACCTAAGGTTATGGGGTTGGGGGACTCCTAAAATCAAGATAGTATGTTAAATATGATTTAATTAGGCTGTATCATTCGGCATACAGCTTTGTGCAGTTAAACGGTGTGGGACGGTTTGCTGGTGTTAGTGGACATAGATCACCGTGAGTTTGTTGATGTTGTTGTTGTTTGTGTTAGTTTTGGCAAGCCGCTTTTTGTGTTTTTATGAAGAGTTACAATTTTTATATGACCGAGTTTCTGAATGTATTGACGGTAGCTTATGA
>JADBJO010000535.1:627896-630396 GCA_016801955.1 Conus betulinus | reverse complement strand
TCATTAAGACAATGACCTGGCAAATATTTGTAGAGAAAAGGGGGGGGGGGGGGGGGGGGGGGGGGTTGGGGGGGGGGGGCTGCAGTTGAGTGAGGCATAGGGAGTGTTAGTACATATTGTTTCCCAGTTGATTCTTCTGTGTGGCACCAAACAAGACGACAGTACGTGGTTCTTTCTCTCTCTGTTTAATTCCTTGACAGACGTATCAGATCGGCTGCATCTCTTCCAGCTTTGTGAGCCACGTTTTGAAGTATGCAGCGCTTCTGTAGTAGCTAACTCCCTGTGTTGAAGCGCGTTGCCACACTTCTCGCAAGTCAACACAGGCACGGCCAGAGCCGCGTTTCTTAACTTCTTAGTTACATTGCCGCGAGAGGCAACGACGGCGAGGCTATTCAAAGAAATGACGATAAAAAGGTTTCGCTAGGCGGTAGCTGATTGGGTGGAACTTCTTCTCCCCCAAACCTTGTTTCCCAATCAATCTGGATTCAAAGAATTTAGCTCTTGTGCATGAGAGGTATGATTATGGCTCAGTCAAACGGCTGGCTCACCCCGGCTGGCTCCCACCACGATCTCACTGACAGAGTCGTGACGGTTAAACCCTCAATACATCCTAAGCTCATTAGTTATCAATCAACGCGTTTGCACAGAGAGTGATAGTGTGAGTTCAGCGAGTGGCGGCGTTTCGTTAGACACCCTAGCTAGCGAGGAACGGAGTAAGACATTGGCGAGAGATCACTTAGAGTCTCTTGGGATTTTCTTGCATGCGAGAGAAAGTGGCCGACAATTGTAACGTCCTTTAATTAGCGTGCTAAAGTAAGATTTGATTGGAGTATGAAACGATCCGAATGCTGGTCCACCAACAACCGAAAGACCTCGAAAAAAAAGCCACACTTAAAAGAGAATGTCTATTGAATTCGTTTCTTTGGTCCTGTCATGTCTCTCTTCTCTCGCCGCTGGCAAAGGCGATCCACTGTGAAGGTTCACGTCGATGGAACTCGCCTCCTGCTCACCAGTTTCTGTATTTTCTATCGGTGAGAGGTCACTCGTTCACTCGTCCAACACGTAGGAATTACCCATATTGTTTCTATGAAACGTAGCCAATTTCTGCTTTCTGTGGTATTGGATCTTAATTCACGATGGAAGAGCGTTCCCGTTCTTTCGGAATACAAAGGTGGGAATTGTTGCCTTGTTCATATGCGTGGTTAAAGGCTTTGAGTCCTTGTTGGCGTGGGAAGGAGTTTCAGGAATCCTCAAAGGACCAGTGCTCACCAGTCTGTTTGAAGAGGGGATGGCTACCACGACCATTCCGTCAATGACCCATAGAAATGCTGTTATGAACACTCACACAACAACCAATATTCATGCGTCTGGCACTGCTTCCCAATGACTTAAGATGCTATGTCATGTTATGCTATGTATTGCATCAGGCCGTCCTGTGACGTGCTATGATAATGATACGATTATGCTATGATATGATGTGCTATGATTATATGGATTATAGTTTTAATGATGTTATATCTATAATTTAATCTCATCTGATGTATATGATATGATATCTATGATTTGGTCTGATCTGATGCTAAATCACTACACTATGCTAGGCTGAAATAGATCTGACATAACACGACACGTTACACGTTGCATATGATGTCATACGAAGTATATCCTCCAACCGCTATGACCAGCTTAGTGAACCAGCCTTGCTGATTTGCCTTCCAGGAACCTACCAGGGCCAGTGGTACCGCGGCACGCGCCATGGCTACGGAGTCCGTCAGAGCGTGCCGTACGGCCTGGCCTCCCACTACCGACCCAAGGACGTGCGCGCCTCGCTGACCTCCCTGCGCAGCGAGAACGAGGACGACCTGGTTCAGAAGAACCGGGACCGGAAGCTGGACGAATCCCGGGGAGGCTTCGTGCTGAAGGCACGCTCTGACGAGACCCCTCCCCAGAGGAGACGCTCCATCTTCAACAAACCAGGCCGGGGAAGCCTGCGGAAGACGCTCCTCTCAGGCCTGAAGCTGAAGAAGAAGCAGAAGTCCACGGGCGACATCATGGACTCCCCACCTCAGCGTCAGCTTGGGTCGGTGAGGTCCACCATCTCCAACCTGTCCCAGGTGTCGGTGGACTCGGCGCAGTCCGGCCTGACCAACACGTCCAACTACACCGACTCCAACCTGAGCTTCGTGTCGCAGGACGACATCACCGACGTGACGGTGACAGAGACCTACCTGGGCGAGTGGAAGAACGACAAGAGGTCCGGCATGGGCATCAGCGAGCGGTCGGACGGGCTGAAGTACGAGGGCGAGTGGTACAACAACCGCAAGTACGGGTACGGCGTGACGACCTTCAAGGACGGCAGCAAGGAGGAGGGGCAAGTACAAGAACAACGTGCTCATCTCCTCGGGCAACAAGAGCCGCCTGTTCCTGGTGAGGTCCTCCAAGCTGAGGGAGCGGGTGGACAGCGCCGTGCTCGCCGCCCAGAGGGCCGCCCAGATTGCCC
>JADBJO010000535.1:607896-610396 GCA_016801955.1 Conus betulinus | reverse complement strand
AATTTAGACATATAGACACATTTCTGCAGATAGAGAAAAAAAGGGTCCAGGATGTCTCTAAGGATTAACAGGTTGCTTGACATAAGCATCATACATACCCACCCATCTTACGCTCGCTAAGGAACATATGCCTTTCTGTGAAAAACAGAATGATAAGAGACTCAAGTGCACTCTGAATTGCAAATTCACCATCATGTATGCGAGCTTGGGGCTTCCTTTTTTATATTGAAGTTTTCGTGTTTGTTCAGTGTGTCTCCCGGTCTGCATGTGTGTGTTAGATGAATGGGTGCAGTTTGCACGCATTGGTTTAAAGTTTGAACTTCACTTCGGGAGCAAAAGATGCCTTAATTCTTTGTTTGTTTTGTATTGCGTTCTCCATTTCACCTCCAGATTTCAACTCGTTTGGATGCATGCAATTGGCGTGTTTAAAGGATCGCAAACAAAGAATTTCGTGTGTGTGTGTGTGTGTGTATGTGTGTGTGTGTGTGTGTGTGTGTGTGTGTGTGTGTGTGTGTGTGCGCGCGCGCGCGCGCGTGCGTGCGTGCGTGCGTGCGTGCGTGCGTGCGTGCGTGTGTGTGTGTGTGTGTGTGTGTGTGTGTGTGTGTGTGTGCACAGGCACAGACATCATGAAACAGAAAATGACCGCCAACGACGTGCACTATGACCCCAGTCACGTGACGGGGCTGACAGCCAATCACGCCCCTGCCCGCTCCACCATCCCTCCCCACCTAGGCGCCGGGGGCCCTCCCTTCCTCCCCTTCACCTCCACCAACCAACCCCCCAACCACTACAGCCACGGCGGAAGGAGGGAACAGAGGAGGAGGAGGAGGAGGAGGAGCTTTAGCTCCAGGAGTCTCGCAGGACGCCATGTTCCAGAGCAACATGGCGCCGACATCGGCGGCGCAAGAGCGCACGCCTTCCATCAAAATCCGCCGCTATTCCTTCCTGGCCGGCTCCCGCCACAGTCGAGGCTTCAACGACGTCTTCAACTCGGCGGTGCTCACCGACCACTTCGACCAGTACTCCACGGGGGATTACAACAACCCCTCCCAGCAGCCCGCCCCTGCCGACCCCGCCCTCCAGTACGTCCCGCAGGTCCAGGCCAAGGCCCCGGACTCCGATCAGCAGGCGCCTTTCTTGCGCAGGAGAACCATCCCCTGCATCGCCAGCCCTGAGGCCAACGGGACCGCGGACGACGCCCAGCCGAGCGGCTCCGACAAGCAGGCCGTGAAGGACCAGAGCACCGCGAGGTCCAGCGAAGACCTGATAGCCCGTGCCGCCAGGATGGATGCGGACTCTTACATCATCGAAAACGGCATCCGCAAGCGCGTGACGGCGGAGATCCACCAGCGGAGGCAGCAACGTGCAGCAGCTGCAGCAGCAGCAGCAGCAGCAGCAACAGCAGCACCAGCTCAGGGTCAGGGTCAAGGTCGGGTCAGGCGGTCCGGGCCGGAGTTCCGGGAGTTGCGTTCTGCACGAGGCAGCCTGCCTGACCTGAAGGGGATGGTGGAGGTGCAGCCTCTGTCCAGGGTGGAGGCTCACAGGCTGGGCCAGGAGAGGAGGCAGGAGCTGCAGCGGTTGCAGGACTTGGCGGAACGACGGCAGCAAGGAGACGTTGGGGTTCTGCTGGGAGACGTTAAGGTAGTGTGTGTGTGTGTGTGTGTGTGTGTGTGTGTGTGTGTGTGTGTGTGTGTGTGTGTGTGTGTGTGTGTGTGTGTGTGTGTGTGTGTGTGTGTGTGTGTGTGTGTGTGTGTGTGTGTGTGTGTGTGTGTGTGTGTGTGTGTGTGTGTGTGTGTGTGTGTGTGTGGTGTGTGTAGGTGTGTGTGTGTGTGCGCGCGCGCCCCCGCGCGCAATCGGCAACAACTATCCCATCAAACTGCGCCCAATTTGAGGAGATAAATGATTGTTCGTTTTTTCGTTTTTCATTATGTTGAAGTTGTTGAAGAGGACCAAGTACGTCGAAACGCGTCGCGTTTGTCTTGTAATTGTTGTTGGTCTCTCTCGTTCCGCGAAACAGCAATGTTTCTTTTAAATTTGTTTTCATTTCCACCTGTAGTCACCTTGCTTTGAAATGACATGGAACAAATTACATCTGTCTCACACACAAACAAATTCTCCAACTTCATCTAACTTGAAAACAGCCTTGAAACACTTTTCTTTTCTTTTATAACTCTAGCATGATTATGTGTTGATTGAGTAGGTAAGGGTAGGCTTAGGACTGTTCGGATATTATGTATATGCCCTCTACGTATGTGAAGCATGTCTGAATGACAGAAAAAGAAGCCGATAGTGTAATCCTTTGAAGCGCCTCAAAATATCATCCCAACCCTGGCACATGGGAACAAACTGCTATGGATCGAGCTAGATGGCGCTACCCTATCCGCAAATTATGTGGAGAACGGAGGACAGCTGCAGTGCAAGAAAAGAGACAGGCAAGGAAAGCCCGCGCCAGCAATCACGGGCAGGTCTTCCACATTCCCTGTTCATGCTGTCACCGCAC
>JADBJO010000535.1:595396-602896 GCA_016801955.1 Conus betulinus | reverse complement strand
CGGCGATGCTCTTCAAAACCTAGAGACAGACAGATAGACAGACTGCATGTCAACTCTGGTGTGGCTACAACCATGGAAAGAGACGGACAGACTGTGTATCAACAGTAGTCTGCAGGTGTCTGGTGAATGTAGGCAAGGCGACTTACCGGTGAGTGCAGACAAGGTGTCTGATGTCTCTGGGCAAGGTGTGTCATGTCTCTAGGCAAGATGTGCTATGTCTCAAGGCAAGGTGTGCTGTGTCTCTGGGCAAGGTGTGCCATGTCTCTGGGCAAGGTGTGTCCTGTCTCTAGGCAAGGTGTGCCGTGTCTCTAGGCAAGGTGTGCTGTGTCTCTAGGCAAGGTGTGCTATGTCTCTAGGCGAGGTGTGCTATGTCTCTGGGCAAGGTATGCTAGGTCTCTAGGCAAGGTATGCTAGGTCTCCAGGCAAGGTGTGCAAGGTCTCCAGGCAAGTTGTGCTATGTCTCTAGGCAAGGTATGCTATGTCTCTGTAGAAGGTATACTATGTCTCTAGGCAAGGTGCGCTATGTCTCTAGGCAAGGTGGGAGCTTGTTGTCTCTAGTCTGGATGCCTAGTATCTCTAAGACTTGGTGTTTAGTGTGTGTAGGCAATTTGCCTAGTGCCTTTAGGCAAGGTTCTCTGTGTGTATAGAAAAGATGCTTGTGTCTCCAGGCGAGGGTGTGTGTGTGTGTGTGCAGTGTGTCCAGCCCAGATGCCTGGTGTATAAGTGTGCCTGACGTTTTAAGCAAGGTTGTCCTGCGACTCTAGGCAAGATGTCTGATGTCTCTAGGCAAAAAGGAAGGAGCTGGTGTTTTTTGTAGGCGAGGCAAGAACCTGGTGTCTGCAGGGCAAGAGCCTGGTGTATCCAGGCAAAGTGTCAAGCGTTCCTTGGTAGGGTGCGTTCTTATAAAGGCAAGATGTTTGGTGTCTCTAGCCAAGGTGTCCACTGTCTCTAGGCAAGGTAAGAACCTGATGTCTCTAGGCAAGACAGGAGGCTGGTGTTTAGTGTCTGGTATCTATAGGTCCATCCCCCCCGGTGTCTTAAGGCAAGAGAGGTGCCTTGTGTGTCTTAGCAAATTAATCAGCATCTCCAGGCAAGGCCTCTTGTGTGTCTAGGCAAGGAGTCTGGCTTGCCTAAGCAGTGAGAACCTGCTGTCTATACGTGTGGTTAATTGTCTGGTTTTCTAGGCAGTATGTCTGGGATCTCCAGGCAGATGATGATAGCGCTGGCTGTCGATTCGTGTGGATGTAAAGGGAACCTTGGCAAGGTGAGTCCAGGCAAGCTGAGTGGTGTCTCTAGGCACGGGTGGCACTGTGCAAGTAGATGTGGGATGAAATGCCTAGCGAAAAGTGTCTGCCGGGTCCAGGGAACGTGTCTGCTGTCTCTAAGGCAAGGTGTTTGGTGTCTTGAGGGAACGTGTGATGATGTCTTGAGGCAAGACTTGTCTCTCCATGGCTTGAAAACGTGGTCGTGGGTTGTCCAGTCTTTCTATGCAAGGAAGGGACAGAGGTGTTGTGCTGGTTGTTTCTACATGTTCCGCTGGGCTCCTTCTCTGCGTCCTTCCCTGCTGACGTGAGGATTTTGGCGCGGTTGACAGTTTGACTGTGCCTTCGCGGACATCTTGGGTGGCTTGGCCAAGTCTGTCTTTGAGGATGTTGGTGTGTCTCCGCTCTGCGAATGTCTCTCATGGGAAAGGTTACTGTGCCTCTAACCTTTGACAGTCTTAGCGGATATTGGTATGTCTCTGATCCGTGACCGTCTGTTTTCAGGGATGTTTTCGTATCTCTGATCTGTGACCGTCTATTTTCAGGGATGTTTTCATGCCTCTGATCTGCGACAGTCAGTCCCCCAGTGAAGTTGGTATGTATCTGACCTGTAACAGTCTGTCTCTAGGGGCGACCATGTATCACTGACCTGTACATAGTCTGTCTGAGGAGGTACAGCATGCCGTCGGGAATGAGAGGGGAAGATCTGCGCATTTGTGCTCGTGCATAGAACGTGGGGTAAATCACTTGTCTCTGCTCTGGTGTAGACTGTCTTGTGGGATTTGGGCCATGTGTCTCTGACCTGGTAAAAACTGTCTTGTGGGAAATGACCATGTGTCTCTGACCTGGTAGAAACTGTCTTGCGGGATATGGCCATGTGTCTCTGACCTGGTACAAACTGTCTTGCGGGATATGGCCATGTGTCTCTGACCTGGTAGAAACTGTCTTGTGGGGTTTGGGCATGTGTGTCTGAGCTGGTAGAAACTGTCTTGCGGGATATGGCCATGTGTCTCTGATCTGGTAGAAACTGTTTTTGTGGGATTTGGGCATGTGTCTCTGAGCTGGTAGAAACTGTCTGCGGGATATGGCCATGTGTCTCTGACCTGGTAGAGACTGTCTTGCGGGATATAGCCATGTGTCTCTGACCTGGTAGAGACTGTCTTGCGGGATATGGCCATGTATCTCTGATCTGGTGTAGACTGTATACTGGAGTATGGCCATGTGTCTCTGATCTGGTGTAGACTGTATACTGCGGTATGGCCATGTGTCTCTGTCTGATCTGGTGTAGACTGTACACTGGAGGTATGGCTGCGTGGCTCTTGAATTCGTAGAGAGTAGTCGTCTGTGTTTGACACAGGCTGTCCAATTTGTTAACATACTGGGTATTTCTTTTAATGACTGCGGGAGGGATGCTGGTGGCTGAAAGATGCAGGCTTAGGGGCAAAGATGACAGACAGGGGTATGAGGAAGAGGAGGAAAAGTGGAGTAGGGGAGAGTGAGGCATTGCTCTATCCTGGTGACGACGGTCAGTCAGTGCTTGTGGTGACAAAGTTTGTCTGTTGGACTCGTTCTCCGTGTGACGTCAGAGCCCCTGTTTCCCTTCTGGAACTGTTGCCACTTGCTGTCTTTAACGGCGCTGTTTCTGTTTGTTTGTTTTTTTTTTTTTTCTTCTTCTTCTTCTTCTTCTTCTTCTTTCTTCTTCTTCTTCTTCTCTCTCATTGGACTCGTCTGGGGCTGGACTCCAGACTATGGACTATCCATACTCGTTATTCTTTCTTCACCGCCAGTTCTGCCTCCTCAAGACTGATGAGGTTCTTGAGAAGAATTGGGATGGAGTTGGAGCTGTTGAGGTGATGATCTACCACAATAACTCGTTCTGTGGCCGCCTCTACTTTGTTCGGTTTGCAAAGTGTCGTTTCCATCGTGTGGGTAGAGTTTGCGGCGCGCGAAGATCTTTTATTTGGGTGAGGTGAGAGTGGATTTGTCCTTTTTTTTTTTTTTTTTTTTTCTTTTCTTTTTTTTTTTTTTTTTTTTTTTTTTTTTTTTTACTGCCGTTTTGGGCACAGAACGTATTGTTTCGTGGTGCGTCTAATCTGCATGCGTTTGGTGGTGTTGTCGTGCCAATCGTGCTAATTGTCTTCTTGATCCATAAGATATTTGTCCTCATTCGGATCAGAAGGACGGAAATGACGTTAACCTTATAGGATATGACGTTATCATTCTTCAGTTGTCATCATCAAGTTAAATGCTGAGGATTGGCTCACTCTCTAACACACCCCCCCTAACCCCCCCCCCCCCCCCCCCCCCCCCCCCCCCCCCCCCCCCCCCCCAAATCCTACCGATTCCGGTCTGCTTCTCACGGGCCATTCTGAACAGCGTGTCTGTGTATGTATTTATGTATCTGGTGTGTATGTGTCTGTGTCTGTGTGTGACTCTCTGTGTGTGTGTGTGTGTGTGTGTGTGTGTGTGTGTGTGTGTGTGTGTGTGTGTGTTCGTCTTCGGGCAGCGGGCTGACCGGAAATGAGCATGGTCTCGTGACGCTGTGTCAGTGCCCTTCTTTTGTCATGGAAACGCACACCTCCTAGAAGAAGAAGAAGAAGAAGACGAAGACGAAGATGGGGTGTGGGGGGCGTGGGGCGGCAGGGAATGACGTGGGACTTCATGGGGGGAGAGACCTGATGGTGGAATACCACAACCAACATCATTCGCTTCACCACCCAACATCCTGAGCTTCTATTTCGTTCAAACATACATGGCTCGCAGGCATTGTCCAAATCATGTCGAGTGCGCTTATCACGCTTTTGTTGATTGTTTTGCCCCCGGTTGACGTGGTGAGTGACGCGTATGACTCTTTCTAACGGTCGACGACTACTACAATGTTACCGTGGACTCGATCCATGTGCCCATGTACACCTACCTATCTACTGATGAATGTATAACTACCTGTAGTTTTTTTTTTTTTAGACTTTTGAAGGACTTTTCATCTTTACCTCGCCTTGTGGGAGTGGACTGCTGACTTGTTATGATCAGGACGCCACACACACGGTCAATGACAAGAACATGAAGAGACTTTTTTTTTGTTGTTGACTTCTTAACATCTTGTCTTTGTGTGTTTCTCTTGATCCTTCCTCCTGCATTTTTTTTTTCTTTTTTTTTGAACCTGTGAATTTGGTTCCATCTCTTTTAGACCTGCGTGGTTGTGTTTTTGTTTTTGTTTATTTTTTTTTATTTTTTTATTTATTTATTCAATCATTTATGTATTTATTTAGTTGTTTGTTTATTCATTTATTTTGTGTTTTGTTCCTATAAACGGACGGATGACATGTTTCCTGGCAGTCTACCCGTCAACAAGGATGTGATATCTATCTTCCTCAGATACCCCCCCCCCCCCCCCCCTACACCCGGAGTTTTTTTACCGACCGCCATTTCTGGCGTTACCAAAACTTTTCCAGTTTTCTTTCTACTAAGAACGGTTTGGAATTTTGCAGACAGACTTTTTGTTGTGTGCATTGGCGAGACTGTCTTTTTCTTTGATTATGAAGTACTGTTTGGCGTGCGTTTAGAGTTAGAAGAGAAAGCGTGAGAAGATGGAGATGAAGCAGTGGGTTTGTACTGGACTGACGTGTTGTATTCGAAACGACAAAAGGGAGAATACTGCTCGCCCCGTTAGAACATGTTCGTTTTCAGCCTTGTGGTGCACACTGCAAGCCAACCATCTTGGCGGGAAAGGGAAAGTCATGCTGAGTATGTCGCCAACTCCCTGAACTCATTTTCCAGCCGACGAGAGCTGTGATGTCGTTTCTAAGCGCCACACTGTGTTCCCTCAAGTGCTTGGAGTTTGTTTGTTGTTTGTTTCTTTGATTTTTTTTTTTTGTCTCCTCTCTCCCGGATGATGATGCTGTCCTGTCTGTCTTTGATCGTGTGGTCCTGTTCCTTCTTTTTTTTTTTTTTTTTTTTTTTTTTAATAAATAAAAAAAATGCGACTGTCTCGTTTTGTCCGTGGTTCGATTCTTTACGGTCATGAATGACTTACGAAAATGTTCTTCTGTAGAGTCTACGATACGAATCCTCAGCTGTTGAGTATTGTGAAGTCTTAGGGGCCGGCGCCAATGAAGGAGTGAAATAGAAACCTTGGCCTGTGGAGATGGGGCTGGCACGAGGAAACCTGGATGTCTTCTCTCTCTCTCTCTCTCTCTCTCTCTCTCTCTCTCTCTCTCTCTCTCTCTCTCTCTCTCTCTCTCTCTCTCTCTCTCTGTCTCTGTCTCTCTCTCTCTCTCTGATGTCTCTCTGTCTGTCTCTGTCTCTGTCTGTCTGTCTGTCTGTCTGTCTGTCTCTCTCTCTCTCTCTCTCTCTCTCTCTCTCTCTCTCTCTCTCTCTCTGTGCGCAAGGGCGTATTCAGTGAGGACGGCGGAGGTTCCAGTGTTTCTAGAACCCTTTCTACCCATAAAACAGTAGAGAGAGGGGGGAGGGGGAGAGGGAGGGGGGTGAGAGAGAAAGATTTTAACGACACATCCTACGTGGCATTTTGGTCCAATGTATCAGAGGTAATAACTTGGTTCTGATGGCGTCAGGTTGCTCTTTTTTTTTTTTTTTTCTTTTTTTTTTTTTTTTTTTTTTTTTTTTGGTCAAACATTTTTCCTGGTAGTAGGGAGAGAGAGAGAGGGAGAGAGAGAGAGGGGGAGGGGGGGGCGAATGTTCGACAAGTCTGTTCTTCAGATGATGTAAAAACACTGTCAGAAATTTACCAAAAAAAAAATAGCAATCTGACGCGCGCGCGCGCGCGCGCGCGCGCGCGCGTGTGTGTGTGTGTGTGTGTGTGTGTGTGTGTGTGTGTGTGCGTGCATGCGGGGGCGCGCGCGCGCACGTTCATTTACATTGTACCTCATTTTCAATACCGCTCTGCCTATTTATTCTCTTTTTCTTCTTTTTTTCATGAATTTTTTTTTTTTTTTTTAGCCTTCCTGATTTTTAAAGGAATGTCCTGTTTTGAAAATCATTCACCTCATACCGAATTGAACTGAGGAAAAATCCTCCATTCAAAAAATAATGTTAACAAAGTGGGCGATTTAGAGGTCCTTTGCTCCTAAATGGGACGATACGATGTTAAACCATACAGCCAAGATTATGCTCTATGAATGCCACCTACTAAATGAAAGACAGGATTCCTTGTGGATCGCCGCACCGAGCCATTCAGACAGTGTGCAGTAATGATGCTTTGAAGTACATTCCAGACCTCCCTCCCTGTTCCCTGGCTGGCGAATGTTAGACTCCCGAAAGATGGCGGCTGTGCTTGGTCGCCCCATCTCATGACATCGTCCAGGCAGAGAACACTTTGGCGCACTGAGGCCGCCCACCATTTCGTTTCATCTATCACCCACAGTTACAGAGCAACGAAAACACTGAACAGAAACAGTTGCATTTAACAACCCCTTTCCAGACCACTCGGCACCTGGAGGAGGACTAGTGGAGGAGGAGATGAGAGAGGCAGGCAAGACCTGGAATGAACTGAGCTGGCTTGCCCAGGACAGAGAGGGCTGGAGGGAGTTTCTTGGCACCTTATGTCCCGGGACGCGGGATGAAGAGGATAAACATAACATAACATAAGATCCAGATATTAAAGAAACTGACTAATGAATTTTTTTTTTAAAGGTATCCAAAACACCGTTCAAAACCAATTGAAATTAACCCCTTTCCACAGATGTCAGTGAAATCAAAAACTCAGTAAAAATAAAGTAACGAAAACACCGTTCACAAATAGTTGAATTGAACACCTTTTCACCCAGATATAAATGAAATCAACAGCTAAAAAAAATATATATATGAATGAAGAAGATCGTATGGTAAAGAGACACTACATATGTTGACAGTTAGTGTTTGAACAAAGGTTGAGTAGTTTTGTTGTTGTTGTTGTTGTTTGTTTGTTGGGAGCAGTCAATGTCAAGTCGTCAGGAGGCAACCCCACGGAGGAGACACTGCACTGCTGCCGATTCACTCGGGTGGTGTTCCGTGGCGCCTGTTCTGATCTAACATACGCAGAACACCACCTACTAAGCCCCCTACTGACGACAATAATTGCTTAGTCGCGAGCCGGCGTGAGTGAGCTCTCCCTCCGGAGGGCGCCACCACGTCCGTCCAACGACAGCCCCCATGGACTCGCGCGATACCGGTGACCCCGACGGAACCAAACCAGGCCACAGACGTGGAAATGGACATCGAAATTGAGGTCACCATGAGAGCA
>JADBJO010000535.1:572896-590396 GCA_016801955.1 Conus betulinus | reverse complement strand
AAGAACGGGATTTAAACGAGTGTTTCCATGAAAGAACGGGATTTAAACGAGTGTTTCCATGAAAGAACGGGATTTAAACGAGTGTTTCCATGAAAGAGAACGGGATTTAAACGAGTGTTTCCATGAAAGAACGGGATTTAAACGAGTGTTTCAATGAAAGAACGGGATTTAAACGAGTGTTTCCATGAAAGAACGGGATTTAAACGAGTACAGGAGAAATGGTCATTCAAAATTGTATACATGGTGAGTAGCAAAACATTTCAAAATCAAGATGTAGTTTGGCATCTCAGTTTCAGAGCTCCACAAATATAGGTCGCAACTCTAAAGGCTAATTTTCCACTGAGATTTGTGAATAGCAATTGTACTTTAAGAGTTGATGGGAAGCGGTAGTAATACAGTGGGATATGTCGTTTACGGAGTGCAGCATACCTTGGGCACACAAGCAAAAAATGAACAAGGTCTTCAACACAGTTCAAGTCACAGACTTTACAAATTGGATTTGACAAACATTTGCCATAACGTGGGATTCCATTTAGTGGGAGTCGATTTGATTTAACCAGACAAAGAACACGACGGTGCTCGTGATTTTCTAACTGGCTTATGTAGGTAGCCCTTAAGATTTCTGGTTGGTATAGGATGTAGTCTCCTTCTGTTACAACTGATTCATGCCAGCACTGACGGAAATTATCCTCTAATCTTTCTTTGAATACTTTAAGAAAGTAGCTTGGATTTCCAACATCTTGCATCACCCATACATAGCCAAATCCAAATTTACACAAAATGGTTCTAACTCGAGTAGCCCAGTTCTGTCTGCCATTGTCATCATGCATAAACAACATATTGTAACATTGACGAGGATAGCGGTCATGTGATAATACAAGAAGTCTGCACCAGTACCTAATAAGCTGTACATAGGCATCAATATATAAAGGAAATCTACCACACTCACCCAAAGCAACATTATTTTTTACATCTCTCTCCCAAACACTCAAAACCATTTTACATATTTTCGTTTGCACCTTTTCAATTTCTTCGAAGTGCTGAAACCCCAAATTTCTGAGCCATATAAACAAATTGGCTTGATTTTCACATCAAAATCTTAAAAACAGTATGAACTGGCATGTTTTTCAGTTTGAAATATAACTTCTTAATTCCTGCAAGCGCTCTAAGTGCCTTCCCAGAAAGATTACTTACACATTTTGACCAGTTCAAAGTAGCAGAAAATATCACTCCCAAATAGTTGTACATGGGTTCCACTTTGATTTGTTTACCAGCATAGAACCATACCTCAGATCTTTTCAGAAAACCACCGTTCTTAAAGACAACTACTTTCGTTTTTTTCCATATTCACCTTTAGTCCAAATTTCCGACAGAAAAGATCCAAACAGTCAATTTTCTTCTGGAGGTCAGTCACAGAGTCAGAAACCAAGGCAATATCATCTGCATACATCAAAAAAGAATGCCAGTTTCATCTGAAAACACACATCAATCCCCCTTTGTGTTACCACTAACTAGTGTATTTTGCAGTTCAGATATAAACAGTGAAAACAGCAAAGGGCTGAGAATGCAGCCTTGCCTTACCCCTGACAAACACTCAAAATACTCTGTAATGCTATTTCCGAATCTAACTGCCGCCATAACTTGCTTGTACATATTTGTGAGTGTTTGAAACATCTTTCCATGGATTCCTTTCTGAAGTAGAATATACAACAGATTTGCTCTATCATACTATCAAACGCCTTGGAAAAATCAACGAAAAGAGTGTAGAAGTAGAAGCGGCCGCTCTTTTTAGTAAGATATTTCTGAATTAATGATTGCAGAGAGAATATATTGTCAGTTGTACTGTGTATCCCTTTCTGAAACCTGCTTGAGCTTCTGGTATATTACTTGTCTTTTCACAAAAAGCATATAACCTCTTATTCAAAAATGCTGCTATACAATTTTCCAGTAACATTTAATAGTGAAATTCCTCTATAGTTTCCGGCATTTTTGTGGTCACCCTTCTTGTGCAGTGGAAAAAAAATCAAACCTTTTGTCCAACTTTCTGGATAATGCCCACTGTCAAAGACTCTATTGAACAAAACATGTAAAAACTTTGCCAGAACATTGTTTAAAACATGGAACACATCAGGCCGTACACCATCAGGTCCAGGAGCCTTACCTTTCTTCATAGCCTTTATTGCCTGGCGGATTTCATCTTCTGTGATCGGCTTATCAAGATCATCCTGTGCAGCCTGACACTGGTCACAGTCATCAGGAGTATGGCTTTCTAAAACCTGATTAACTTCATTCCGAAAACAGAGTCAACAACTGTGTTATCAGGGTTCAAAAGGTCACGAAAATAATGAAACCATGTGCATGCATCAATTACGTTTGCGCGGGTTGCTTTAGCACCTGTGAGAAATCTAACTTTTTGCCAAATGACCTCGAGTTTTTTTCAGAGCAAACATCATTTAACTCCTTCAAGATTTCATTGTTCTCTTTTTTTTTTTTTTGTTTGCATAAGATTTTGAATTCTTTTTTCAAGTAAATAAAATGGTCCAAATCTTCTTGTTTGTTGGAGGATCGCCACAGTCTCAGCTGCCTATACTTTTCAGCTTTTGCTTGTTCGCAATCTTCGTCCCACCACGAGGGTTGTGTTCGTGAATTTTGTTTGAGTTGGTTTTGCTTGCCCTTTTCAGCTGCTCGCTGAAGTAAATCAACAAGATAATCTGACCCTGCATCAGTGCTTCTTTCCATAGCAGAAAGAAAGTGTTCATATTCTACATGCTGATTTTGTCGTATATATTCAAAAGAAGAATCGGTCCAAAAGAAAGTAGACAATTCCTCTGTGTGAATTTCTTCAGTGTCATTTAGGTCATTATCCTTAGCCCCACCGGTACCGGAAAATATAGTTACAATTGGAAAGTGGTCTGATTCCGACCTGTCTAAAACCTGAAATCAGCTAACAAATCAAACAAAGACTTTGATACAACACAGTAATCCACCACACTCATTCCATGATTAGCAACACATGTAATTTCACCATCCCGATCCCCCTCTGTTCGTCCATTGACAAAAAATAAGTTATTTTCTTTCAGAAATTCAATAAGTCTCAATCCAAAATTGTTAGTACTCTTATCTTTCGATTTGCGTGTTGACTGCACAGTATCACACAATAAATCACGGAGTTCAACCAAAGGCGCAGCATGTCTGTCTTCATCACAAAACTCAGTGTCTGGAAGCTCTGCTGTTCGCGCATTGAAATCACCACATAGTAATAGATGAGAATCTGGGTAGGATAGCATCAAATCACAAATATTACTGTCCAATTTGTCGAAGCCTTCAAAAGGGCTGTCTTCATATATAACAGAATATTCTGGAGCAACATAAACAAAAAAAGCAGCGATAATATCAAATGAGTATTTGAATATTGATTTTTCAAATTTAATGAACACACAGTCTTCAACTTTCTTTAATAGTCGTTCCACTTTGTTTGCAATAGACTTATGTATGCATACAACAACCCACCTTTTTTAAAATTTGCACGCGTGGATAAAAAAAACAGAATGGTGGTCTGGAAAGGGCGTTTTCATGTCACTTTGTTTGCATGCCCAAACCTCTGAAAAAGAGAAAATCTTGAAACTTGAACAGAACATTTTAAAGGAAACACTATGTAACTTTTGAGAGAGACCCTGAACATTCCATGCCATAATACGAAACTCAGACTTCTGTTTACTTTCTAACGTGGGTTGAGTGAACAAAGATGTGTTACTGTCCCTCGTAGTGTTACGCGATGCCACAGACTGCTGTGTGTCAAAATCAATGCATTCTGTATGCGTATCCAGACTTGCTAAACACTCTCCGTCACACTGTTTGTATTCACTGATTCACACATACAATGTTGATCATCACCGTTGGTTGGGGGGGTACAATCGGAAATCCTCCCTTTAGGAGCATTGAGAGAAAGCCGGCCAGCCCGTCATTTGTTTACAGTTTTTTCTTGGAGTTGTTGTGTTTGGGTCATAGATGTAGTGCTTACCTTCTATGACAAGGGAGTCGAAACGCAGAAAGGCTCGCTTGTTTGCAGATTTGGCTTCTCTTAGAAAAGGGAGCAGCTGGCGCCGCTTTTTTCCCTCACCTTCAGTGTGAAGTCCTCTGACACAGACAGGTTCGTTCCTTTCAGCTTCCTGCATTCGGACAGCACCCTCTCCTTGTCCTTGAACTTCTCGAAGCGAACGATGACGGGGCGTGGGCCTTTCCCACCCTTTAGGCGGTGCGCGCGTTCCATGGGGACATCCTCCTGGATGCCCATCTTGTCCTTCAGCACTTTCTTCACCTTCCTTCACAGTCTGCATACGTCTCAGTTCCTCGGTCACCAGTTGGGATGCCGTAGAAAATCAGATTTTTCCGTCGTCCCCTACTTTCTTGATCTTCAAGTTTTCCCTCCAGATTTGTCACTCTTTTCCTTCAGATCTTCATTTTCTCTGCGGACTTCATCAATCTCTGTTTGCATTTCGTTCAGCTTGGAATCAAAGGTAGTCATCTTTTCTTCAATGTTTGTAATCTTTCTGTCCATACTTGTCAGCATATTCATGACATCGACCAAAGATACATCACCGGCAGTGTTGTCACTTGCAGAATTGAGCGTTTTTCTGGCAGGAGAATGCAGTGTTGTCTGTTTTTTGGGAGGGGGCCAGGATGAGGTTCAATGTCCCCACATTGAAGCAGGGATGCCGTGACAAACACCAGCACAAACACTGTAGACAAACTTCTCACTCGTATCTCTATGAACGAGTGTGTCCATGAAGCAACAGGATATGAACGAGTGTTTCCGTGAAGCGACTAGATTTTAATGAGTGTTCCCATGAAACGATTAGAAATAAACGACTTTCCATGAAGTTACTGGATGTAAACGATCTTTCTATAAAGCGACTGAATATAAACGAGTGTTGACGTATAACGACTAGATCTAAATGAATGTTTTCATGGAGTGATTAGATATACACAAATGTTTCCAGGAAGCGACTGGATATAAGCGAGTGTTTCATTGTAGAAGCAAGGCTGCGGACGACATAAGAGAGGGTACAGAGAAACTTCTGAACAGTAACCAGCCGCCGTGGCTATATGGTCAGCGTCGCAGACTCCCCCGGCTAGGAGGTCGTTGGTTCGATTCCCACAACTATTCATTTGTGTGTGTGTGTGCGTGTGTGTGTGTGTGTGTGTGTGTGTGTGTGTGTGTGTGTGTGTGTGTGTGTGTGTGTGTGTGTGTGTGTGTGTGTGTGTGTGTGTGTGTTTCCCCGACCGGCTCCTACTCAGAGTTGAGTTTGCTACGGGCTCAGTTGGGAAGACTGGGACCACACTGTGGAGTTTCATCCGCTTAGTGGATGCGTCTCTGAGAATGTTGCTCAAATTTCCTGACCAGCACTGCACGTGTCTGGATTTCTCGGGCCTGGTTGACGCCGGGATATATTATGTAAGTAAGCATAGAGTACAGCCCTGCCAAGCAGTCTCAGACCGGAATGGAAATCCATGGCATCATCTCCTCATCGTCATCGTCATCCTCATCGATCGGCATAAAAAGGTTTCAAATTAAGTGGCCCTTCATGCCCTGCTCTTGTGGTGCTCTCAGTTTTGATTGCCTCTCCACGCCTATAGCTATGACCTTGCTTTTGCCTCTCCACGCCTATAGCTATGACCTTGCTTTGACTCTGTCGGGGTCACCGGTGCTGACCAATTCATAGGTACTATCGTTAGACGGGCTGGTGGCTGTCTCCGGAGGGGGAGCTCACTCACGCCGGCTCCGCGACTAAGCAGTTATTGTCGTCAGTAGGCGGCTTTGTAGGCGGTGTTCTGCGTATGTTGGGTCAGAGCAGGAGCCACTGAACACTGTCGAAGTGACTCGGCAGAAGTGCGGCGTCTCCTGCGGTGGGTTGCCTCATGACGATTTGACATTGGCTGTGAATGAAAGTTTCGGAAAACTTGCGAATCCACGTTTTCACGACACAGAAATTGTTCAATCGATTTTGATGAAACTTGGTGGAAAGAAGGACTGAGGTCCAAGGAAGAACCTATTACATTTCGGAGCGGACCCGTGACGCAGATCCGGTTGTAAGAGCGAATCCAATTTCCGTTTTGACGTTGGTGGAGGTCTGCATTTTCCCAGCGTGTCCTTTCAGATGACGCTGCTTCAAACGTACTGCCTTCAAAATGGAAACACCGTGAAACGCCACACACAATGTCGCAAAAAATGAAGCCCTTGCCAGGATGTAAATGAAATCAGGAGGGCTACTTTAGAGAGCGCAGACACCCGCCAAAGTTCAAACAGATTTTGAATCCACACTTCGATCCAGTTCCGCACCCAAATTGTATGTCCAGCTGATCCTGGGTCTGCCCTTTGGCTTAGTTCATGGGTGAAAAAGGTTTTTTGTTTGTTTGTTTGTTTGCCAAGGGAAGTTTGTAGTAGTTTCAGACTTAAAGATTTATTTCACTTTTTTCTTTTTTCTCCTCTCGGTATTAGGTTACAGAAAATTTGAATGTTTTGACGTTTATATCACAGTCAAGTTTTGATATTCCAGAAACAAATAATAATCACCATAGACGGTTATCGATTTCGTAAGTGGTAACCACGCTGTGCTGATGTTGAGTGGAAAGTTTGTCCTAATCTCGTAAGCAGATCCCAGGTTCATTGTTTGATACAGTTCCCCTTTATGGATCCGTATCGAAATTCAATAGGTTCGTCATTGGACCACATTTCACCTGTCAATGTAGTTAATTGAACACTGAAGTTGTAGATCCTTTTTAAATTTGCGTAATCTTGCAACAAACAAACGACCCAGGGGGAGTGGGTGCGATCATAACTGGCGAAAATAGTAAGTTAATCATGAAAAAAAAAATTCGTCATTAATTTCACAGCAAGTCACACTGCTGTTTCCCCGTATTGCCGTTCCCCTAACGCCTGCACTGACACGGGGCACCTGTTGTATCACCGGCCCGCTAGGGTAGATGCAGGGTTAGGGCTGGGGTTAAGGTTAGACTAGAGTTAGCTCAAGATTCGAGTTAAGGAAGGGGGTACAAATGTGTTTAAGGTCTGGTAAGGTTAGGGTATGCGTGTGTATGTGTGCATATTCTGGGAAACAGCGGCATGCGAGAGAACATCGGAACGGGAGGCAGAACGGGAGAACAGCGGGAAGAGGGGAACGGCCGAACGGGAGAACAGAGGAACGGGGTTACAGCCAAAAAGGGGAACAGCAGAACAGGGTAACAGCAGAACAGGGTAACAGCGGAACAGGGTAATAGCAGAACAGAGAAACAGCAGAACAGGGTAACAGCAGAACGGGGAAACTGCAGAACAGGGTAACAGGGTAACAGCAGAACAGGGTAACAGGGTAACAGCAGAACAGGGGAACAGCAGAACAGGGGAACAGCAGAACAGGGTAACAGCGGAACAGGGTCACAGCAGAACAGGGGAACAGGGTAACAACAGAACAGGGTAATAGCAGAACAGAGAAACAGCAGAACAGGGTAACAGCAGAACGGGGAAACTGCAGAACAGGGTAACATCAGAACAGGGTAACATCAGAACAGGGGAACAGCAGAACAGGGAACAGCAGAACAGGGGAACAGCAGAACAGGGGAACTGCAGAACAGGGTAACAGGGTAACAACAGAACAGGGTAACGGCAGAACAGGGTAACAGCAGAACAGGGGAACAGCAGAACAGCAGAACAGGGTAACAGGGAAACAGCAGAACAGGATAACAACAGAACAGGGTAACAGCAGAACAGGGTAACAGGTAACAACAGAACAGGGTAACGGCAGAAAAGGGTAACAGCAGAACAGGGGACAGCAGCACAGCGGAACAGCAGAACAGGGTAACAGCAGAACAGGGGAACAGCAGAACAGGGAAACAGCAGAACAGGGAAACAGCAGAACAGGGTAACAGCAGAACAGGGGAACAGGAGAACAGGGTAACAGCAGAACAGGGAAACAACAGAACAGAGGAACAGCAGAACAGGGAAACAACAGAACAGGGGAACAACAGAACAGGGAAACAGCAGAACAGGGGAACAGCAGAACAGGGGGAACAACAGAACAGGGAAACAACAGAACAGGGGAACAACAGAACAGGGAAACAACAGAACAGGGGAACAGCAGAAACAGGGGAACAACAGAACAGGGGAACAACAGAACAGAGGAACAGCAGAACAGGGAAACAACAGAAACAACAGAACAGGGGAACAGCAGAACAGGGAAACAACAGAACAGGGGAACAGGGAAACAGCAGAACAGGGAAACAGCAGAAAAAGAAGAACAGCAGAATAGAGGTTCTGTGGAACAGAGGAACAGCGGAAACTGGAGAACAGCAGAAAGTAATTAAGAGAGTACTTATACAGCACCTATCCCCGCCAGAGACCAAGCTCTAAGCGCTTATCAATTGCTTCCTCGGGAGAACAGGGCGGGGGGGGGGGGGGGGGGGGGGGGGGGGGGGGGGGGGGGCTGGCATCTCCCATCCCAACATCACTGGAGTGGTTGGTGCGCTTATCAATAGTACCGCGCATCAGGCTGACTCTTATCGATCTTTTCGTTTTCATTATTGCATAACATAAGTACATTCAGGAGATTTTCCACCTGAACAACGTTCATAACGTTTGGGCGTTTGTCTGTTTGGTTGGCGTGGTTTTTGTTCTGATAAAAGTTAGGGAGAAATTGTACATTTGGTAATCATTGGAATCATGTCATGAGTGGTGTAAGACAAACATTACGTCGAAAATGGTGGAATCATTAAAAACAATGTAATTAAAATAATACAGTTATAAATCACCAACATCACGGTTAGAAGAAATGTAAGAATAATTTTGAGGATCGTGTTACCATTGAAACTCTGATTGTTTGGTAGCGGACAGTGTTGTGCTGCTGTGATGTCTAGAAGAGAAGAAAAAAAAAAGTCCGTTCAGATTGAACAGCCTCTAGCCTTTCATATTATACGAATGGAAAGAAGGTTGGTGGGGGAGAAGAAAGGGAGGGGGGGGGGGTAGGAAGTGAGAAGACAGGAATGGGCAAGAGAAGGGGAAGCAAATCAAACACAGAATTGAAATGTTCAAATGAATAACGCGATGACTGGAAGAAACTATAGCAGTGCATACAAAGTTGCCTCCAGTTATAAAAACGAAAGAATTGGATGGCGTCAAAAGTGGCTCCCGCGTTCCCCCATTACCCTGGACCTGTTATACTATAGAAGCTGCTTGCCTTGCCTTCAGCTGTACATGTATTTGCTATGTGATCAGATGATGAAAGAGACTAAGAAACGTACATTTTAACGAAAATATTTTTTGACTTTCGTCGTCATAGTCGATGACTCTAGTGAAAGGAAGAAATGATGATGGGGGGAGGTAGGGGGAAGGGTGGCCCAGGAGGGTGGCCGAAGATGAGGAGGAGGGAGGGGGGGGGGGGGGGGGGGGGGGGGGGAGGAGGGGGGGTAGGAATCAGAGAATACTCTTTTGATGTACATCGCAGAACAATCCAAAACCAAATTTTAATGTTTTTTTGTTTTCCAATCCATCTTTATTCACTCCCATTTTCATGAACAGCAGCCTGTCTCTTCACCTCTGTCATTCTCTGTCTGTGGTTTGGTAGGCCACACTTAAGACTTACGCGCCGTTTTCATTTCAACAAAAGTATGCAATTTTTCCCCCCATTAATGTCTACCAAGCAACATGAATTAAAAAAAAAAAGGTAAAGAGACGTTTCTCTCCTTCAGCTTCGGAAGTCCGAGAATTCAGCATTTCCCATCATTTATTTTCTTTAAGGTGCTCACAGTCAAAATAAACGGAGCGCACGTGCGGAGTTGGCCGCCGCGAGTTTTAGTTATATTCGTAGAGTCGGATTTGTATGGCTTGAAAACCTCTGTCCGTTCACTACTGAGTTGTACCTGATGTTCAGTTCAAAGAAGGTTCAGGCGGTGGTGGGAGAGAGTTGGATTTCGTCCTACATAATGATGTGCCCTAAACACGGTGAATCTCAGACAGCATGCTGTCTGTATTCCACCAGGCTAGGGGACCAAAGATTAATCAGTCTTTTAACTCTGTCAAATCTGAAACGTTTTTTCTACTTACATGCTGATTAATCAAGGAAAATGCTTCTGTTTCAGGCAGTTTTATTTTCTACAATAAACAGTACAAAATCTTAGTGTAGCATCTGTTTAGTGAACGTAAGATATGAATGATATCAGCACATTCTTCGCTGGTGCACCATTGCAATGAACAACGGCATTAAAGAGTTGCGCTGCACGCGTGGTTTCTTACGGCACGAACCAATGACATCCGTCTGGTCAGGATCGGTGATTGAAATAATGATGACCTTTGAGACAGGCGGTGTCCTAACTTCTGACTGCGAGTGCAGTTTCCTGACTCCAGCCAATAAACATGTAGGTCAAGCGTTAAAACATTAACAACACTGAAAAAAATAACGACACAAAAGTGCTTAAAAAAGAAAAGAACAAGGAAAAGATGAAAAAGAGAGAGAAAAATGGATTCAGTCCATCACCCAACAGTTGGCCTAAGTAGAGGTTGTTACAAACCAGCAATGTGATCGCCTTGATGCCTGCTGCTCTCTCAGTCCTAGGGCCGTAATCACAGACCATCCTCATCAACCACAGTACGAGGGAGGCTGGCGATGTGGGACAGACTTCCACCACCTCTGCACCCCCCCCCCCCCCCCCCCCCCCCCACGGTCTGATTCGCCTCTTCAAGAAAACAGTCAGCACTGAATGAAGTCACAACTCCGTTCATTCCCAGAGTCAGGTTTAGTATGTCCATGGCCAAGTTGACCGCTCAGGACACCTTCAGGGAGCTAAACAGCGGACAGGGGCACTTTTTCGTTTATTTGTTTGTTTCGCTGTCTGATCTTTCGTGCCCACAACTACTACAGGGCATGGAGGTGCACATTATGGAGACTTTTTTTAAACGATGATTAGTGAGGATGAGGATGTTGAAACTGATACCATGAAGTTCCATTCTAGCAAGAAACTGTGTGATACTTTCCTTTTATGATATATTAGGGCATCGGCCAGCCCCCAGAGATACAGACACCTGCAGTGCTGGTCAGAAAAATTAACTCTCAGAGACGCAGGCATCCAGACTTGGATCAAACTCGACCGCGTGGTACCACTCTTCTCGTTTGAGCTCACAGCACATTAAACTCTACGTAGGAGATGGCCATCAACCAAAAACCCCATGAAATGCACGAGAATCGAACCCTTGACCTCCCAGGAATGCAAGTCGGCGACGCTAACCACCGCACCACGGTGGCTGTAAGACAGGGGAAACGGTTATTAAAAAGCAAACGATCTTTTCGACTTCCGGTTTTCACTTTCAGCAAATTGTGGGACGTACCAGTAGTAGCAGAGGGTGAAGGGTGGAAGTCTTGTCGTTGGTACCAGCGCAAGGAGACGTCTCGTTCCCCCTAACCCCCCCCCTCCCCCCTCCAACCTCTCATCCACCACCACCACCACCACCACCACCACCCCTCTTCCTGCGCTGAGTTCAGGACGCGTGGTGCGCGGCCCCTTGGTGAGGCACTGAGTCCCAAGCTGTGGAGGGCGGGAGGCGGAGGAGGACAGCCTGGCGAAGGACATGAGAATCATGGTCAGCTCGTCCTGGTCGATGCGGCCGTCCTGGTTGATGTCGCAGTCCTTCAGGAGGATGGTCTTCAGCTCCTCCAGGTCGGCGGCATCGTAGTCCTGCCACAGTCACAGCACTCTGATGTGACATGGACCACCCCCGGCTGTCAGTTCTCTCACTTGGAAAGGATAAAGAGCTTCGCGGGGGGGGGGGGTCGACCTTTTAACTTTGAATCCCTTTGGCGCTTACAAAACCAAAACTAAATAGATGAACAAATAAATTAATAATAAAAAGGTGGTGTGGGGGATTCCATTATCCATCTTATATTGTTGCCGTTCTACAAATGATAAATAGATAGAGAATTAGTAATAAACAAACAAACAAACAAGTCAATAAATAGTAAAAGAAAGAATGGTGTGGGGGTTTCCGCTACCCGACTTATCGTCTTGTCGTTCTGGTGGATCAGCATAGTGCTAGAAAGCCCCTTCCTCCCGTTTCCCCCTTCGTTCACACCTCGTAGCCCCTCCTTAACCATCTGAACAAGACATACAAAACGGAGACACACACACACACACACACACACACACACACACACACACGCACGCACGCACGCACGCACGCACACGCACGCACACACACACACACACACACACACACACACACACACACACACACACACATACAGAGAGAGAGAGAGACTGTGAGAGAGCAGAGAGAGAGAGAGAGAGAGGGAAGGGGGGAGAGACAGAGAGACAGAGACAGAAAGACAGAGAGACAGACAGAAGACGGAGAGGGAAAGAAGAGAGAAGCGCAAGGCAGAGACATGCATATACGTGATACCTCTTGCACCAGTTCCATAAGGTCTTTTAGGAATCCATGCAGCTCTTCGTTTTCAATGCACTTGTTCCCATCCTGCAGAGGACCATCACGTCTGTTAGCCACCAGGCTACTGACACAGAGGCGTCTGTGTGGAACCAGGCTCTTGTACAACACATACCGACATTCTTGGCACCGCCTGTCTGTGGCACCGCGAACGCACTCTAGTTTCAGGTTCAGTTTCCCCAAGGTGGTGCCCACTGCGTGCGGCCTGGTCTGTCTGTATACGCTATGTCATCACATCTGCTAAAGCACTGTGAATGATTTAAAGATGATGGATAAATCCATTAATGACACAGATGAGAGAAGCTAAGAAGAGGGTCTCATGGCTACGACTTTGCGGATGTCTGACCGCGTTAGCCCAACGCGTTGGTTTAAACCTTGGGTACCTACCTAACGTTCGCTGTTATCATTGCATAATGTGTGTGGTGAGTGTACACGTGTGTGTACATGTGTGTGCTTGGGTATGTGGGCACGGATCCGTGCGCGTGTGTGTGTGTGTGTGTGTGTGTATGTGTGTGTGTGTGTGTGTGTGTGTGTGTGTGTGTGTGCGTGTGTGCGTGTGTGTGTGTGTGTTGTGTGTGTGTGTGTATGTGCGCGCGCGTGTATGTGCGCGCGTGTGTGTGTGTGTGTGCGTGTGTGTGCCCGTGTGCGTGGGTGTGTGTGTGTGTGTGGTGTGTGTGTGTGTGTGTGTGTGTGTGTGTGCACTTTCACTAGCTGTACAAATGACGTCGTATTGGTAGACCTGCTCCGGGGGAAAAAAAAAAAATCAGGGAAAGATAACGCCTACCTTTCCTTTTCAAACAGAGTCACTTTTCTCAATGTATGCGTCAGGCTAACAGATCTAGTGTGTCAAATATCTGATTTAAAGCGCAGGCAGAAAAAACGATCGACATGACTGTCTGCATTACAAGCGCACCGTTTCACATCCATGTTTTGGAATTTTCTCTCTGACTGAATTGTTAAGCTGACTGATGGAACAAAATTACTTCGGCCGTGCCTACCAGCGCCATGTGTCCCATGAAACGATGGGGTCACTCTCGCTGAACGCGACTTCTACTACAGATTACCTCCCTTGCACATTTCCGACGATGAACGACTTGGTAACTGATTGGCATAGCTTTTTTTCTGGATGAAAGGGAATGAATACGCTACAAAACAAATAATCAAATAATTGACGCTTTCTCAAATAAAACCTAACACACACACACACGCACACACACACACACACACACACACACACACACACACACACACACACACACACACACACGTCACCTTGTCATACTGCCGGAAGACACGGGCGATGTCTTTTTTGGTCAGAAGTTTGGCACTCTGAAAATAACAATAACAATAACACTGAAAATCAATCTCTCTCTCTCTCTCTCTCTCTCTCTCTCTCTCTCTCTCTCTCTCTCTCTCTCTCTCTCTCTCTTCCATACACCCCCAGTATTTCTGTCTTTCTCTCTCTGCCCCTCCCGGTGTACGCATATAATGAAGTAGACGATGAAAAAAGATATCTCGCAACACCGAAGAAGAGACGGGGGGGGGGGGGGGGGGGGGGGGGGGGGGGGGGGGGGGACAGAGAGAGAGAGAGAGACAGAGGTAGAGACAGAGGTAGAGGCAGAGACGAGAGGGCAGGCGGACACACAGAAAGAGAGAGAGAGGAGGGGACAGAGACAGAGACACAGCGACAGAGAGAGAGAGAGAGAGAGAGAGAGAGAGAGAGAGAGAGAGAGAGAGAGAGTAGACGAAGAATGATGATTCGGACTCACTGGCGATGACTGCATCCGAGCA
This sequence comes from Conus betulinus, assembly GCA_016801955.1. Classification (NCBI taxonomy): domain Eukaryota; kingdom Metazoa; phylum Mollusca; class Gastropoda; order Neogastropoda; family Conidae; genus Conus; species Conus betulinus. The sequence continues at coordinate 576,124 of JADBJO010000535.1, read as the reverse complement.
GCAGAGGACGTGTGACGACATAAGAGGTACCGGAAACAGAGGATACGAGTGTCAATGCCGGCAGAGGAAAAGAGCATAAAACAAAGCAAAAATAGAATAAATAGAAGAACCCTGCTCTCCAGTTTCGGTGTACACTTCACTGGTTCACAGTCTAAGGAAGCATTACGTAAACATTCATACCGCAGTTGCCACGGCATCAAAGTGCATACTTTAATATATCTCTCTCGCTCTGTAGTCGACACCGTCTTCTCTGTCAAGTCTTTCTCTTCAAATACAAATTCTTCAGCTTCTTATGGCTTGAAACTTTGAAATTCTCCCCCCAACTACCCCCCTCCCTCCCTCCACCCCCCCCACCTCATGGCATATTCAAGTTCAAGCCTAAATTCCAGCGACTCCAACAGCTAACAATGCAAGCAATATATGTAGGTCTATACGAATCCGCTCCCCCCTCCACCCTCCCTTTCCCCCACTTCACCCCTTCCTCTCTACTCACTTCCTTACTTGAGTAGCATTGTTCCGAAGATTGGTAATATTCCCCGCTTGTATTATTATAAAGGCTTAGAGTTTGAACTAAAGAACAAAGAAAAGAAGAAGAAGAAAGAAGAAGAAGAAGAAGAAGAAGAAGAAGAAGAAAAAAAGAACAGAAGAAGAAAGAAGAACAACAACAACAACAACAACAACAACAACAACAACAACAAACATGAACAAGAACAAGAAGAAAGAAGAACAAGAATCCAACCCAAGTCATGTTGTGTATAACCCAGCTGACCGCCAAGTCCATATCAGAAGAAGAACAAGGAAAAGAGGAAGACGATGTAGAATTGTATTGTTTCCGATACAGCAGATGAAAACGGCTGTCAACATACTAATCATCACCACCTTCAATCATGTCGATTATCGTTCCCTGACAGACACTCAATGTGAAGACTTCTCTGGGTCTCACCCGCCCCTTTGGGGGTGGTTTTTGGTGTGTGTGTGTGTGTGTGTGTGTGTGTGTTGTGTGTGTGTTGTGTGTGTGTGTTGTGTGTGTGTGTGTGTGTTGTTTGTTGTTTTTTTTTATAATCACTGCCTTTAAAGAATGTCGATCATCGATCCCTGAGAGACACTCACCGTGAAAATGGGCCGGAGGAGGAAGTTCTCCTTCACCGGCATCAGCCTGGACACAGCACAGTGGGCAACATGAGTCTTGTACCCAAAGACAGGAACACCAAGGAAGAAAGGAAAAGTCCGACGGAAAGCAAGAAAGAAAGGCAGTGAGGAAGGAAGAAGCAAGAAAAGGAAAGAAAGGAGGGGGACTGAAAAAACAAAAAACAACACCACACACACACACACACACACACACACACACAACACACACACACAAAACAGTATAATGTACCTATACAGAATGAGCCGCCTCTTTTGGGGATAAATCCTTTATACAAGCTTACACGCTAAAGATGACACATTTTTTTTTTACCTATTGTCAATAACATAAGTTACTATACACAATGATGATGTGTATGATATTGATTGCTTATCAGTATTTCATGTATACTTTGTCCTGGAGAACAATGTGAGAGAGACACAGAGAGAGACAGAGAGAAAGAGAAGGGGGAGGAGGAGAGAGAGAGAGAGAGAGAGAGAGAGAGAGAGAGACAGAGACAGACAGAGACAGAGACACACACACAGAGAGAGAGAGAGAGAGAGAGAGAGAGAGAGAGAGAGAGAGAGAGAGAGAGAGAGAACAAACGAATTTCATTTCAAGTAGTAATGAATTAAGCACAAATCTTTTTTTACATCCAGCATTCTGGGCAAAAGAATAAATTTAGGAAAAAAAGAGACAAGCATGACGCTCTAAACATCAGCTGAACAATCAATGCAAAAATCCATGTAGAAATACAGCACAAAGAACAAGAATTAAAGCAAAATTCACGAAAAAAAATCGATGCATCATGAATTCATGTAGAAGTACAGTGTACAGAATCAAAAATGAAATGGAGAGTGAGCAGTAGGGGATGGAGAGAGAGAGAGAGAGAGAGAGAGAGAGAGACGAGAGAGAGAGAGAGAGAGGGGGGGGCAATGGTATATAACTGCGCGCATGCACACACACACACGCACGCACGCACGCACGCACGCACGCACGCACGCACGCACGCACGCACGCACGCATGCACGCACGCACGCACGCACGGGCAGCAGAGTACACTGAAACGCTCATCAATGCCACTCAATGATCATTACATTTAGGGGAACAGTGGAGTTAATTTTGATTGATTTGACAAGTACATAGGAACATTAGTTTGAAACTTTTAAAGTTTGATTCATTTTGTCATTCTTCAGGGATATAATTCTACAGCCACGCTCAAGAATACGCCAAACGGGATGTATCTAAAACAATAATTCTGAAAGGTTGGTTTATTTCATTTGAAAATCGATAGTCATCGGAAATTAATGTCCTCGTTAAGGAAAACAAGCATTACAATAAAGTGTTTGAAGCATAAAGATTCCTGCATTGAACAGAAGTTTAAACTGTGCTGGTATAATGCCTGCCTGTCTGCTTATAGTTTGAATCTACCAGTGATGATGATTTACAAAGTGTGACTTTGATACTCTTTTATGAACGCTAATGAACGGTTTAAACAAGTTGTTTCTAGCTGAATTCCAAAGTGTTGAGGCATAGTCAATGGCATGTTGACTATACGCGTGAGAATGTTTTCTAGCATGTAAATTTTAAAAGGTTTTAGTTGAAATAGCGTTCTTGCAACATTTCTGGATAGAAGTTCCAAGTATTTTGACCAGTTATTATCTGTTTCTATTCTTAACACTTCATGACTGAATATTTCTCCGCTTTTTTTTCATTAAAACTATAAAGCACTAGTAGATTTTGGGCTAAGATTTTGACAAAATCGAGCCAACACCATCTGCTCTACTCAGGATGCCAGAGACCAGGAAATGGGACACCTCAAACTGTTCTCACCATATCAGGCAATGAGTAGTGGGCGTGGAACATCCTGGCAAGTAAGAAGATCACACCGCATCCTACCACCAAACAAGACCAAACCAGGTGTAAAGGACATGTCACCATCCCCTATGTCCCACAGTGTGACTGAAGCCTTGAGCAGGAAGATCAGGAAAACCGGCGTCTCCGTGCATCCCAAACCCTATCAACACCATCCACAGCCAGCTGGTCGCCCCCAAGGACAAAACTGACAAACTGGACAAGTCTGGAGTGACCTACCAAATAGA
>JADBJO010000535.1:550396-555396 GCA_016801955.1 Conus betulinus | reverse complement strand
GCTCTCATCAGAAAAGATGTACTTGCGGAATTCGATAAAAGGTAGTGATGATTCAGGACTGCGTGTGGTGGTGTGGGGAAAGTACATGAGTGTTTAGGGTGAAGGGAGAGAGCGAGCAGACGACAAGGGGAAAAAACAGAAAAACAAACAAGCAGAGAGAAGAAAGACAGACAGACAGACAGACAGACAGACAGACAGACAGACTGACAGACAGACAGAGAGAGAGAGAAGGAGAGACAGGAGAGAGACAGACAGAGAGAGAGAAGGGGTGAGAGAAGGAGAGAGACATACAGACAGACAGAGAAGGAGAGACAGACAGACGGAGAATAAGAGAGAGGAGGAGGAGCAGGAGTAGGAGAGGGAGAGTCAGTCAGATAAACAGACGGACAGATAGACAGACAGACAGACAGACAGACAAACAAACACACAGGCACACAGATCCACAGAGAATGTTTGAGCGGGAGCAGGAAAGAGAAAGTCAGTCAGATAAAAACAGACGGACAGATAGAGGGACAAACAGACTGACAGACAGACAGACAGACAGACAGAGAGAGGAATAGGAGAAGCGGGAGAGGAAGACTCAGTCAGACGGACAGACGGACAGACAGACAGACAGACAGACACAGGCAGAGCTAGAAACGAAGACAAAGAGATATTGATAGGGAGCTGTGGATGTGAAAAGTACTGCGGTCATGAACATGATTGATCCTCACGCCGGGTGACGGGGAGGGGAAAGTGATGGAGGACATTGATTGATGGGATCAATATCTTTTTCACGGATGACATCTGTTGCCGCGCTTTTGTTTAGGCCTGTTCTGTCTATGTCTCTGTCTCTCTGTCTCTGTCTCTGTCCCCCCCCTCTCTCTCTCTCTCTCTCTCTCTCTCTCTCTCTCTCTCTCTCTCTCCCTCTCTCCTTAGTAAACTTCTAACCTTCGATATTGATAAAAGATAGTAGTAATTCATGATCGCAGTGGTATGGAGAATATGAAGAGTTGAGGGAGAGCGCCCGGGAGACAGAGGAAATAAAAAAAATCTCAGAGAAAGAGACAAGGATTGATGGAGACGAAGAGAAAGATGAAGAGAACAAATTTTGACTCTGGTGCACGTTTGGTCATTTATCACTGTTGTTGGAAGACATACACACAGCGGAAAAGACAACCGATGAAAGACAGACACGACAAGTGGGACAGACTGACGACGTCCGGGTGAAAGACAGACAGACAGGCGGGCAGACTGACGTCCGGGTGAAAGACAGACAGACGGACAGACGGACTGGCGGACAGATTAACGTCCGGGTGAAAAACAGACAGACAAAACAGACGGACGGACAGGCAGGTGGACAGACTGACGTCCGGGTAAATGACAGACAGACAGACGGGCAGACAGGCAGGCGAACAGACTGACATCCGGATGAAAGACAGACAGACAGACGGACGGGCGGACACACTGACCTCCGGGTGAAAGAGGCAGACAGACAGACAGACGGGCGGTGGTGGACAGACTGACCTCTGGGTGAAAGACACACACACAACACACACACACACACACACACACACACACACACACCACACACACACACACACCAACACACACACACACACACACACACACACACACACACACACACACACACACACACACACACACACACACACACACACACACACACACACACACACACACGAACACACGAACACACGAACAGACACATACACACAGACACACAGACACACACACACATATACACACACGCATACACACACACACACACACACACACACACACACACCACACACACACACACACACACATACACGCACACACACTCACACACACACACACACACACACACACACACACACACACACACACACACACACACACACACACACACACACACACACACACACACACACACACACACACACACACACACACACACACACACACACACACACACACACACACACACACACACACACACACTGACCTCCGGTCCTAGATCCATGGAGTTGACACTGGTGACCAGCTCGTACAGGAACTGATCCAACTCCTTGCCCTCAATGAAGCCATTGCCTGCAACACACACACACACACACACCACACACACACACACACACACACACACACACACACACACACACACACACACACACACACGAGTGATCTAAATAGTTGGATGAACAGTGAACAAAGATATCTAACACCATACTACCGCCAGAGTTACTGAAACGCTTAGATGGGGAGTGAACAGAGAGCGAACAGACTGATGCCACCAGAATGATTAAAGCGTTTGAATGAACATTGAACAGAGCTAACTAACAGCACACTACCGCCAGAGTTATTAAAGAACCTGGATGAGGAGTGAACAGACATATGTAACATACATGAATACCTCAGTGATAGAGCGACGGACTCGTAATCTTGGTGATCCTGGGTTGCGGGTTCGAATCTCTGCTGGGCCGTTTCGGTACACAGGGGCACTTTTCCCCTCGGAGTTAACATTGGTTCTGACTCCATTTCCCGTACAGTCCTTCGAATGAGACTATAAACCGAGGTTCCGTGTGTGAACGCACGCATAACGTCTTGCACACACGCAAAATCCCATCACCAACCTTCGGAAGAGAAGGCCAGTTTGGCCGTTGGTATGGATGACACGTTACACATAGCATGCACCCTGCGTGAGAAATGGAAAATGAAGGAAGGAAGGAAACTGAGTGAACGATATTGGATGATATTGATTGGATGTCACGGGAAACGACTGAATGAAGCGCCAGCTGACAGCTCTTCAGTCGGCTCTACCCAGGTAGGCAGACCGTTGTGTGAACGAGTGTATATTGTAAAGCGCTTAGAGCTTGATCTCTAGCCGAGGATAGGCGCTATATAAGTATTGATAATAATAATAATAATAATGTAACACTGCACTCACATCACAACAAAGATTGAAATGATTGGAGGAACAGTGAACAGAGCTATGTAACGCCACGCTCACACCATCGGAATGATTGAAGAATTCTGATGAGCGGGCAGCAGAGATATCTAACACTACGCTCATATCACCAGAATGATTACATCGTCTGTATAAATCGTGGACACAGATAACTCACACTGTCAGAGTGACTGATCGAAGCATTAAGTGAGCAAAGATATGTAACCTCACACCCATATCGTCAGAATGACTGAGTGAACAAATCCGGATCAGCTGTGAACATTGCTATACTGTACGTAACTCAACACTCATACCGCCAGACTGAAAAATCTTGTGGACTTTCAAACCTTGCATCTTGCTTTTTTTTTCATTAATTTTGTTTAGTTTATTGTATTTCATTTCATTACATTGATTAATAGTTTATCTATTTATTCATTTATTTGTTTTTGTTTGTTTACCCATCTATTCATTATGATTTTTTTTTTATTTACTTATTGGGAGGAGGGGGTAAAATGGAGAGGGAAAGAGGTTAAAGTGGCGGAGGGGGAGTGGGAAGCTGGAAGGCAGGAAGGGTCAAACTCAATATTGTGACCAGCCGTGGTTTGGGCGACTTAAGGAAACTTCAGGGTCAAAGTCCAAACATAGGAGAAATCATATAGCAAGATGGACCATCTGAGGTCTAGTGCTGGTTCTTCATTACGTTTATAACACTGATCACTTAACACAGAGATCTACGAGGGTGCGTCAAAGCCAAACTCAGGGGTTAAGGTCAATATGGTAGCATTAAATAAAAAGATTTTAGAAAAAGCTCTATTGCAAAAGGTTGTTTTGCTTTACAGTATTCTCTTCAAATGTCGAGATCTTTTGTTTCTTTCTCCGGTGGGTTTCATAAGAGTCACACGTAAGTCCTGACGGCTTAAGATCTCTGGTAAATTAAAATCTGCACTGTGTCAGACATTCCTGTTGACTTTCGAGTTCAAATGTAATGCCTCTTCCACTTTACAGTAGTGTCAATCCGGAATTAATTACCTCTCTCTCTCTCTCTCTCTCTCTCTCTCTCTCTCTCTCTCTCTCTCTCAAAGATCAAGTTCGAATAGAATCAGCTAAGAAGCAGACGGAGGCCAACACCGCAGACTATTTGTTATATGCATTATGTAGATTTCCTGACCGTATTATTTATGCAATCGCCATGATGGTATTGTCGACTATGCGGGTTTGTACGGAAATTGTACCTGCATTATTTCCACAGAGCTGCTCACACAGATACGACACATTGAGTAAATGACGTTGACAGCTGTTACATGTTCCGGTTATAGTCTTTATCTAGCAAATGTCGGCCATCTTACTTGTATATCTTGTGTGTGTGTGTGTGTGCGTGTGTGTGTGTGTGTGTGTGTGTGTGTGTGTGTGTGTGTGTGTGTGTGTGTGTTGCGTGCGTGCGTCTGTGTGTCTGTGTGCTTGTGTGAAAGAGAAAGAGAGAGAGAGAGAGAGAGAGAGAGAGAGAGAGAGAGAGAGAGAGAGAGAGAGAGAGAGAGAGAGAGAGAGAGAGAGAGAGAGAGAGAGAGAGAGAGAGAGAGAGCTCAAATACCAAAACTACAGTTCCATTATTCAGCTTTGAAAGCATGCAACACACTACACGAACAGTGTCTCGATCTGTAAAGAATACAGTACATCAGTGTTAGGTGGACTTCCTTCATAATGGAATGCCCCATGTACACGAACAGTTTTTTCAGTTTCTGCTATATTTTTTAACCGCAAGCAGAAGCGTTCAATCAGAATCAACCAAATTTGTTTCGTTTAGAAAGAGATTATCATTGTTTTCCCCCCCTCGAATTGTGCACATGTTGCAGACTTACACTAAAAAAAAAAAAAATGCGCCTGCCATAGGGTCTGTTTGGGAGCGTGTCTGTATATCACCTGGTCTCTATGCCACAGAGTGTAAATGCTACAGAGTCTGTATGTCACGTGTCTACTTTGCCTATTGATCTATTCAAAAGTCTAAATCTTCCCTTAACCTTAACCAAGCCCTAACAAAACCTTTACCCTAATCCTAACCTTAACCCTAACCGTA
>JADBJO010000535.1:545396-547896 GCA_016801955.1 Conus betulinus | reverse complement strand
AATGAAGAAAGTAACGAAACTGAGTGAACGATATTGAACGATATTGACTGGATGACACGGGAAACGACTGAATGAAGCGCCAGCTGACAGCTCTTCAGTCGGCGCTACCCAGGTAGGCAGCCCGTTGTGTAAACGAGTGTGGATTGTAAAGCTCCTAGAGTTTGGTCTCTAGCCGAGAATAGGCGCTATGTAAGTATTCATTATTATTATTATTATTAATACATACGGAGAGAATGATGCATTCTTTCAATTATCCCCGTCTCCCCCGTCTCTTTTCCTGTCTGTCTGTCTCTGTACCGTCACTGTCTATTTCTTTCGCAGTATAGGCGGAAGGGTGTTTATACCCCGGGTGGCGACTCCCCCCCCCCCCCCCCCCCCCCCCCCCCCCTTCCCCTCCTTCCCCTATTATCATTCTTCCTACATCCCTTCTCGTGACCACTGCCAAATCACTTGTTTTTAATCGTTGCTGGCGAGTTGGATTTTATCCTTCGAGGATTCGGCTTCAATAATGGCACTTTTTTGCTTCACGCGTGTAAACAAAGTCTCTCTCTCTCTCTCTCTCTCTCTCTCTCTCTCTCTCTCTCTCTCTCTCTCTGTGTGTCCGCGCGCGCGCGCGCGCGCGTGTGTGTGTGTGTGTGTGTGTGTGTGTGTGTGTCTGTGTGTCTGTGTGTCTGTGTGTCTGTGTGTGTGCGTGTGCGCGCGTGCGTGCGTGCGTGTATACGTGTATATGTGTATGTGTGTGTGCGTGCGTGCGCGTGTGTTTGTTTGCATGCGTGTGTTCCTGGTTAGTTTAACACTGGCTTTTATCCAGCAATTACATTATAAGTCAACTGCTGGCACCGAAAGAAAAAAAATAAATATAAAAAAAAACCCAGCTCAACACCAAACATTGTTGGCATCGGACTTCTCCAGCTATCCTAAGCGCAAAGATGTCACCGAGTGGTGATGCCGTAAGTCTGAGATTCACATTTTCAGCAATGTCGTTAGCATTACAAAATCATTTTCTGGCAAATTTTGATCACATGCAATTGTTGATTTACACTCTGATTAAAGACATGTTAAGTGGCATGGTATGCATATATCATAACAAACATCAAATTGAATTCCATCAGGATCAGATTGTTTAATGCCATTTCTACCAAACACAGGTGCAGATATGAAACAAATGTATCAATAAAACCAGAACAAAATCTGATCACCTGTAGATACATTCCCCCAAACAGAGCTAAGCAAGAATGTATGAATTTATCGTAGCGATGAATCAAGCGAGTAAGGCAGCATAAAAACAAGAAATGAAGCAGTCATTCTTGCTTCATCAACGACTTCTCTTCACAAAACCTCTATGAACCCACTGTAAATTTTACATTGTTATCAACATTATCTACAGCTGGTCCTTTTCATGGGAAACTCCAAACAGATTTCGTCATACACAAAACAGCAAAGTAGTGTGTCATACATGTCATACGTGCCACACTTTCACCATGCGCAGTGTGGTCTCGAAACTTAGCGGACGTGGTGTAGCGTATATGGACTAGTCCGCACGCAGTGACACCACCTTGATGACACTGAAACTGAAACCGCCACACTTTGCTGCTAATGCACATCTGAAATACGAAAATGATTTGTCAGTCAAGAAAAGGGGAACTGAGGCGAAAGCGTCCCTTTGAACTAGATATTTGGACGAACTTTTCACCTCGAGGAGCAGCGTGCGTGCTGGTGTCCGTTGCCTAATTATTAGCCAAACAGAGCAGAGCTGATCAAGGTCATGACACTTCAGACTGCTGCTGTTAACAGCTGTAAGATGGGTCAAAAGATGAAAGAGGACAGAGGGAGGAGGGAACTAGAATGCGAATCTCTTGACCGAAGAAGCGTAAGGTGGGTGGGTGTGGATGGGGGGTAGGGGGTGGTGGTGGTAGGTGTGAGGATGAGGAAGGGAGCGAGGGGCTCTTGGTTATGGACCTCGCTATGCGGGGCTGAAATGTAGACTCTGTGTGTGTGTGTGTGTGTGTGTGTGTGTGTGTGTGTGTGTGTGTGTGTGTGTGTGTGTATGCGCGCGCGTCTGTGCGTGCGTGTGTGTATGTGAATGTGTGTGCGTGGGTGCGTGCGTGCGTGCGCGTGTGTTATGCGTGCGTGCGTGCGTGTGTGCGTGCATGTGTGTGTATGTATGTGTGTGTGTGTGTGTGTGTGTGTGTGTGTGTGTGTGTGTGTGTGTGTGAGTGCGTGCATGCGTGTGTGTGTGTGTGTGTGTGTGTGTGTGTGTGTGTGTGTGTGTGCGGGTGTGTGTGTGTGTGTGTGTGTGTGATTCGCCGATGTATGGTAAACGCTGCGGATGGTGCTTGATAAAGCCTAGACTGACCTGCAGCAAGGCCCGGTGGTTACACCATTTCCTTGAAGGAGAAAACAATAGAAAAAAATGTTAATTAATGATAAAGCGTGAGTTCTAGACAACCCCGCGTGCGCGTCTTTGTACAAAAAGACATATGGGTATGTCTGTAAACTT
>JADBJO010000535.1:487896-537896 GCA_016801955.1 Conus betulinus | reverse complement strand
TGAAGGCGGATTGATGATCGGTCAGATAGGGAAAAATGACAGACGGGGGGGGGGGGGGGGGGGGGGGGGGGGGGGGGGGGGGAGGGGGGGGGGGAGGGGGGGAGGCAGAGAGAGAGAGAGAGACAGATAGACAGGAAGAGACAGCGATAAAGACAGAGACAGAGAGACAGACACACAGACAGAGAGAGAGAAAACAGAGAGGTAGAGGAGACAAAGACACAGAGACAGACAGACAGACAGACAGACAGACAGACAGACAGACAGAGAGAGAGAGAGAGAGAGAGAGAGAGAGAGAGAGAGAGAGAGAGAGAGAGAGAGAGAAAATTGTTTACATACCTAGAAATGACGCAGGAATAGTCAGCGCTCAATCTAAATCAGACCGATTAGATATAAACAAAAAAAGAAGAAGAGAAGAAAAAAAAAAACCGCTGTGACTATATACACACAGCAGAGGACACCGAAGAAGAAGAAGAAACCTTGCTGCAATGTGCATCGTCGGCGATGGCCTTATGGCGCGTGGCACTGAACTTCACATTTCTTTGCACCACAAACAGACGACGAGAGAGGGGGAGACCCCGATGCGGGTGAGTCGCTGGTGTTGTCACTGCTGGCTGTCCCAGGTCGTCGTTTGGCGGTGGCTGTCGCAGCTGTCGTGGGTTGGCTGGATGGCTAACGTAGTGATGGCTGCGTTTCAGGCAGGGGCTGGAGTGGTGGTGGTGGTGGTGTGATGGTGGTGGTGGTGGTGTGTGTGTGTGTGTGTGTGTGTGTGTGTGTGTGGAGGGGAGCAGGGGGGGGGGGGTCATGGTAAGGGAGAGAAACAGGAGGTGGGGTGCGGGGGAAGTGGGGGATGGGGGGTGGTGAAGTAGAGCGGACAGAAAGGAGATCGAAGGCTTAGAAGATGGTTATCAGTTTGTGACGGGTTTGTTTTGACGAGAGAGGGAGAGATGAGAAGAGGGGACGCGAACACGCGCGCGCGCGCGCGCGCGCACACACACACACACACACACACACACACACACACACACACACACACACACACACACACACACACACATATATATATATATATATATATATATATATATATATATATATATATATATATATATATATATATATATATGTGTGTGGTGTGTGTGTGTGTGTGTGTGTGTGTGTGTGTGTGTGTGTGTGTGTGTGTGTGTGTGTGTGTGTGTGTGTGTGTGTGTGTGTGTGTGTGTGTGTGTGTGTGTGTGTGTGTGTGTGTGTGTGTGTGTGTGTGTGTGTGTGTGTGTGTGTGTGGTGTGTGTGTGTGTGTGTGTGTGTGTGTGTGTGTGTGTGTTGAGGTGGGGAAGAATATGGAGGGCGATCAGGACGGAACAAGGATGTAACAGCAAGATGTCGCCAAAACGACTGAAGCGACTTCAACGAAGGGGAAAGATATGACCGAAGGACGAACCCACGCATTTCTCCCCCTGGATCCAGATCAAAAGGCGGATCCAGAATCAGTTCGGTGTTGGTTGATGCTTGCGCTCTTCCTCGTGCGTTTTTTTTTTTTAAAATTTTTATTTTTATGTTCGGAGCTGCCTTGGTATCTTTGCTGCGCTTTCTTTAAGTCACTGGTAATAGGAAGCCATACAAAACTGCGGCTCATTTCCCAGAGAAATGGGTGGATGCTGAATGAACTAGTTACCGTGACGTCAATACCACTATAAGTTCCACATACAGTCATTCCTCGCTGATCAGCCGGAGTTGAACATTATCTGGAATGAACCGGGGCAGGATCAATTACATGGCAGGAGAGGGCTTCCATAGGGAAGAGAGAGAGGGAGAGGAGTAGGGGGGATAGCTCATCGCCCAAAAGTGTTGAAAAGCGGAGAAGGGGGTGGGGTGGGTATTTCTTCTGACGAAACAGCCAACTTTTTTTTCAGCTAATATTACAGGAACAATTGTATGGGAGTTTAACAGCATCTGAAGGCGAAAATGGTTGTCTCTTCAGGAAGACAGCCGTTATCCTTGACTGTATCAGAGAAAATAGGGAAAACAGTTATTATCCTGAAGGTCACATGCATTTTCCTCTGAATCAGAACTGTTTTCCTGGGAATCACAACAACTGTTTCCCTCAAAACACAACTGTATTCCTCGGAATCACAACAATTCTTTCCCTCGGAATCGCAGATGTTTCCCTCAGAATCACATCTGTTTCCCTCGGAATCACAACTCTTCCTCGAAATCACAACTGTTTTCCTTGGAATCACAACTCTTCCTCGGAATCACAACTCTTTTCCTCGAAATAACAACTGTTTTCCTTGGAATCACAACTCTTTTCCTCGGAATCACAACTCTTTTCCTCGAAATCACAACTGTTTTTCTTGACATCACAACTCTTTTCCTCGGAATCACAACTGTTTTCCTCGGAATCACAACTGTTTTCCTCGGAATCACAACTCTTTTCCTCGGAATCACAACAACTGTTTTCCCCTGAATCACAACAGTATTCCTCGTAATCACAACCGTTCACTGTTTACCGAAGGATTATAACTGTTTTCGCCGATGATTACTATTTTTTCCCCTTATTTTCTTCAGGACAATGACTGTTATTCTTGTTCCTCTGAGGAAAAAACATGTATTATCAGGAGACAAACGTCGTTAACACGGAAAACAGCTATGACTGCTGTCTTTCACAGAACGTCAGAAACCCGAGAATGGCAAAGACAGTTTCAGTTTCAGTTTCATCTAGGAAGTGTCACTGCGTGCGGTCAGGTCCATACATGCTACACCACATCTTACTGTGAGTTTCGAGACGACCACACTGCGCATGATTTAAAGGTGATTCATAGATGAATGAATGACTCAGATGAGAGAATTTACGAAGAAGGTCTCATGGCTACAACTAAGCGGATGTCTAACCAACACATTAATCCAACGCGCTGGTCAGACCTTGGGTACCTACCCAATACCGGCTGTGCCATTATTACCAATGTATGTGCGTGTGGGTGCGTGTACACGTGTGTGTGACGGTTGTGATCCTACGGATCACAGCTGTCTTTCCTCTTTCGTTGCTCTCCCTCAGGAAGACATCTGTCTTCACCACAAAATGAGGAGAAACAATTGTCATCCCCAGGAATACCCCCGATAGCAACTGTTTTCACGAACGATAATAACTGTTTACCTCGAAAACAGGAAAAGACTTTTGATGATTAGAGAAAGTAGAAAAAAAAAAAATTAATCAAGGGAAAAAAAATTGTGATTGTTAGGAATAACAACATAGCCTTCATTTCCTGAATGATCGTATCTGTTTTCCTGAAGAAGAAGAAAAAAAAAAAACTATTACCGACTTATGAAGCTAGTGTGCTCCCATACAATTTGCGGGGATGACATTGTTGCCGGAGGAGGGTGGGGTGGAGGTGGTGGAGGTGGAGGGGGGGAGAAACCCCAGGGAGGAGGAGAGAAAGTCCAAACGGGCTCTGGGGGTTCTTTCGCATTGCCAAAATATTTTTTGCCGATCAAGAACTGAGAACGGGGATAGCGTGTGTGTGTGTGTGTGTGTGTGTGTGTGTGTGTGTGCGTGCGTGCGTGCGTGCGTGCGTGCGTGCGTGCGTGTGTGTGTGTGTTCTTTCTGTTTAAAGAAAATCTCTTTTCGCGGGGCATTACCAACGTTCGTAGCTCCAGCTGCACTCACTGACAAAAGCAGCCGCTGTCCTCTCTAAACCCTCCAGAATGTCATATTATACAACTTACCTCCTTATAGTTGTCTGGTTTAAGTATGTGACTCTTCGAAGAGCATCCTGAAGGAGGAGGAGGGGGAGAGTGGGGTGAGGGAGTGGAGGGAGTGGAGGGAGGGGGGCGGGGGGGGGGGGGGGGGGGGGGGGAATGTAATAAATGAAGGCATCTATCCATCTGATCAGCCTGTCATTTATTTTGCATACAAGCATGTAGGTAGTGGCTAGGCTATCCTCAGTCTGAGCAGGTCCTCTATGAGCATGTAGGTTGTGGCTAGGCTGTTCTCAGTCTGAGCAGGGTCCTCTATGAGCATGTAGGTTGTGGCTAGACTGTTCTCAGTCTGAGCAGGTCCTCTGTGTATGAGCATGTAGGTTGTGGTTAGGCTGTTCTCAGTCTGAGCAGGTCCTCTATGCATGAGCATGTAGGTTGTGACTAGACTGTTCTCAGTCTGAGCAGGTCCTCTCTGAGCATGTAGGTTGTGGCTAGGCTGTTCTCAGTCTGAGCAGGTCCTCTATGCATGAGCATGTAGGTTGTGGCTAGGCTGTTCTCAGTCTGAGCAGGTCCTCTGTGCATGAGCATGTAGGTTGTGGCTAGACTGTTCTCAGTCTGAGCAGGTCCTCTATGAGCATATAGGTTGTGACTAGACTGTTCTCAGTCTGAGCAGGTCCTCTATGAGCATGTAGGTTGCGGCTAGACTGTTCTCAGTCTGAGCAGGTCCTCTATGAGCATATAGGTTGTGACTAGACTGTTCTCAGTCTGAGCAGGTCCTCTATGAGCATATAGGTTGTGACTAGACTGTTCTCAGTCTGAGCAGGTCCTCTATGAGCATGTAGGTTGCGGCTAGGCTGTTCTCAGTCTGAGCAGGTCCTCTATGCATGAGCATGTAGGTTGTGAATAGGCTGTTCTCAGTCTGAGCAGGTCCTCCTGATCAAAGGCCTCTGGCAAGAGGAATGGAACTAGCAGACTGACATAACAGAAATCTTCCAAACCCGTCCAAACCTGAAAGAGTGTTTACCATGTTCCAGGGGCGGCCGTAAAGAAGAAACAGACTTTTTTTTTCCTTACTGGCCCATCTTCCGTGCCACCTCAGTGGCATTGCACCCACGCCGTTCATTTCGACCTCCCTGTCCACAGCCACAGCCTGGCCCATACCGCCGCAGCCCCCAGCAATCCACAGGGAGCAGTCAACGTCAAGTCGTCATGAGGCAACCCACTGGAGGAGACACTGCACTGCTGCCGAGTCACTTCGGTGGTGTTCAGTGGTGCCTGTTCTGAACCAACATACGCAGGACACCACCTACTAAGCTCCCTACTGACGACGATAATTGCTTAGTCGCGGAGCCGGCGTGAGTGAGCTCTCCCTCCGGAGGGCGCCACCACGTCCGTCCAACGACAGCCCCCATGGACTCGCCGATACTGGTGACCCCGACGGAACCAAATCAAGGCCACAGACGTGGGGAAGACATCGAATCTAAGGTCACCATGTGAGCAGGGCATGATAGGCCACAGAATTTGAGACTTTTTTTTAAATGCTGATCGACGAGAATGAGGACGATGATGATGTTGCGGATTTCCATTCCGGTCTAAGACTGCATAACAGGTCTGTACTGTATGCTTACTTTCAGTGCTGGTCAGGAAATTTGAGTAACACTCTCAGAGACGCATCCATTTAGTGGATGAAACGTGACTGAGTGGTCCCAGTCTTCCCAGCTGAGCCCGTAGCAAACGCAACTCTGGGTAGGAGCCGGTCGGGGCAGAAAAAATCCTACATGACTCTGACGGGAATCAAGCAAACGACCTCCAAGCCGGGAGTCCGCGACGCTAACCACTTCGCTACAGAGGCTGGTTGTATCATAGTAGACCTTACCTTCTTTGAAGATTCCCCCCCCCCCCCCCCCCCCCCCCCCCCCCCCCCCCCCCCCCCCCCCCCCCCCCCCTTTTTTTTTTTTTTTTTTTTACAAAAACGTTTTTTGTCTTTACCGCACCCTCCTTGTAACGATTCTCTCCCATTTTTAGAAGTCCTTGTGGAAAGGTTCGATCTACCAGTTGATGATGACTGCACTTCAATGCCTCGTGTATAGAAGTTGCTATTTGTTGGTTTGCTTTTTTCCAAACGACCAAACTTCGAACCTCGTTGTTAAGCTTGCAGTCCAGCCAGACTGAAAGCATAGCCGTCAGCTGTCTCTCGAATCCAAGCAGTTTACGTTTACTACTCTATCTATATCCACGTTTTTCCGTATGATCATCAGCAAAGGGAATCTCTAGTAGTCAAAGGGGGGGAAGGATGTTACCATTGAACTTATTTCCTTGCTTAGATGATCTTCCTTCAAGGCGTTTAAAAAAAATGTACCCAAATGCTACTTACTGTTTCAAGTTGCACGAGCTTTTATGACGTCAGTGTGTTAACTGCCAGCACACCGAAAACGTCACCAGCAGTCTGCAGATTCCTCTGCCAATGTGCGTGCGTGCGTGCATGCGCGCGCGCGTGTGTGTGTGTGTGTGTGTGTGTGTGTGTGTGTGTGTGTGTACAACGTATTTGTCTTCGTCTGTCAACAAAATGCATCCAGTTTCTGGCACTCAAGTCTATCATTTTTTTTTTCACAGGAATATCTCATCGCCCTTTCACACACACACACACACACACACACACACACACACTCCTAAATTTGCATATTTGACACAATGTTTTGAACTTCTTCACACAATGCAGAAATTTGGGAATCTTGAAAATTTTGAAAAATTGAGGAGGGTTGGCAGACCTCTATATGAAAGTCAGTTGTATTGACCTTTGTGTGTCGCTCCACTCAACTTTGTTGTCAGCATGAAAAACTTTGTATTCTGGGTGCATTGACTGACAACCATCTGCTAATACAGTGCGAAATGCAACATAAAACTTGACAATGTTTGCAGTTTCTTTATTCATAAACAGATGTGCTTTGCACGATACATGTTCAAAATATGTAGCAACTGCAGTTTATCACATTATTTCATTTTCTAAAACCTCAACACACTGAAGCCACGTTCTTTATACCCCTACCACACACACACACACACACACACACACACACACACTCTCTCTCTCTCTCTCTCTCTCTCTCGCAAATAAGTTGCATGCATGCATGTGCACAGACATGCATATATGCATACGTATTCAAAACAAATATGATGTATCATATATTTTTCCCCAACCTTAACAAATGCAGGTGCTTCTTTTATATGTACCCTCATATACCCACACAAATATTACTAATTTTTCAACATCAAGGCATCAGTATCTTAATGCATAATAAAATAACAGACTGGATCCAACTAGAAGACTAAAATACTACCTTCAAAAAGAAATGAACACAACAAACACAAAACACAACACTCATTCTACAAGACGACTGTAACAGAAAGAACCAACACCCAACTCTCTTCCCCTCCACCCACCCTTCCCAGTTCACTCACCTTCCCTCTCCAGAGGGATGAAGAGAACATAAGAAAACTTAACAAAATAGTAGCGAGTCTTGTCTGATGCACAAAGAAGAGGATCCATGGAGGTTTCCTTCCCTCCTCCTTCCCCATCCCCATAACTCAAAAAAGGAGAAAGAAAGAAAACCAGACAAAGAAGGAAAAGATTTTTATGACAAAAACATGACACTGTTTGTACCTTTCTGAATTATATTGTTCATCCCTCTGAATGACACTTAAAGTTATGACATAATTCATACTTTCCTGAACTTTATTTTGGTGAGATGTATCAGGCCGTGTTGTCCCTGAATAGTTCACAAAGAACACTGAGAATAGTATGCAATGGGATCATTGCCATCTCCCATCGCCAATCTACCCCCAACAACTACAAAATTTCTCGTTTCATTTCTTCAATGAGTGCCTAAAAAAACATTTTTAGAAACCTAAACCCTGAGTGTGAAGAAAATCCATGCCAGACATCGACTACGATTTTCTCCCACTTGTTTCTCTTTAGCATGAAAAAGGAGCTTCCAACAGAACTGACAAAATCCTGTGTGCGAGTGAGTATGTGTGTGTGTGTGTGTGTGTGTGTGTGTGTGTGTGTGTGTGTGTGTGTGTGTGTGTGTGTGTCTGTGCATTTCTGTGCGCGTGTCTCTTTGTGCCTGCGTCTGTGTGTCTCTTTATTTGTGTGCGTGTGTGTGTGTGTGTGTGTGTGTGTGTGTGTGTGTGTGTGTGTGCGCGCATGCATGTGTGTGTGTGTGTGTGTGTGCATGCGTGTGTGTGTGTGTGTGTGTGTGTGTGTGTGTGTGTGTGTGTGTGTGTGTGCATGCTTTTGTTTGTTTTAATATATCCAAGTCAGTACTAATAAACAGATAATTATGTGACCGTCGCCGATGAGAAAAAAAAAAAAAAAAAATAACTATACATATGGATGGAATATTTGTGACTCACCATGACAGAAGACAAAAAAGGCCCGTATAAGTCATAGAGACAACACTCCCAAAAGGCAGCTGACCAAATGTTTAACAATTTTGAGTTATGGCAATTTCATACACTTCAACACCTCAGCTCCATATCAACATCAGACCATTTAGAACTATAGTCACATGATGTTATGGATCACATTTGCAGATACAGACGCAAGCTGATTCTGCAGTCTTTTTTTGTTTGTTTGTTTGTTTTTTTTACGTTATCGCAGACAGATGTCAAGGAAAAAGCCTTTCAAACATTTGCCAAGGATGCTGTCTTTGAAGTCCTTTGAAAAACCCATTACAGTTCATTGATTGCACACATGGTCTGGCCAGCCAGCTCTGCCCTCCACAGTCACCCAGTATTCACAAGTTATGCAGTGTCAGAAAACGAAAACAAAAAATCCATAATACTGCGACAGTCTAATGTGACAAAAGAAAACTGCAAACTTGTCCACGTCAGTGTATGAAGACCAGTACAGAAATTACATGCCTCATGAACACAGATGTACATAAAAGAGAGAGAGACAGAGTCAGAGAGAAAGAGAGAGACTTGTCGAGGTGGGACTGCCAACAGTGCCGATGATAGCTGACTCATTGCACTACTCATCACATCCTAGAAAAGAAAGTAAACAGAAAACCCAACTTATGTTTGCATGAATATGTGAATTCAAATTGTTTGGGATGATTTCTTTCTTTCTTTATATACATATTTGCCTCCCTCATTACTTTTTCCCCCTTTTTTCCCCCTATAAATATATATGAATGCAAATAAAAAAAAGTTAAAAAAAAAACAAAACAAAACAAAAAACCAACTTCTGTACCAAGAAGTCCTGTTAGAATTCAACCGGTAATCAATCAGTACTGGCAGTTTGATTTTTTTTATAACTCTTTACATTTTTTTTTAAAATGGTGCTATACTGGCTGTTGCCTATCAATGCGTTTATTGGTAGTTTTCGCCAAATGGTCGTGGGGGAGTGGTGTATGTTTTTCTTTTTGTTTTAAGAAGTAGCAGTTCTCAAGCGTTCTGTCTGATCTTCAAAAGGGTCTACAGAGAGGACAGTTTCAGTGTTATTAC
Organism: Conus betulinus; assembly: GCA_016801955.1. Lineage (NCBI taxonomy): Eukaryota > Metazoa > Mollusca > Gastropoda > Neogastropoda > Conidae > Conus > Conus betulinus. The sequence continues at coordinate 528,695 of JADBJO010000535.1, read as the reverse complement.
AGTCCCACTGACCACACAGGGCCCTTTCATGGATGTCACCACATGCTGAAAGAAAAACGCCCTGTCATTAGAGAGCAACAAACATCAACAACAACATTATGGCTAGCTATCACTGACAGCCTCAAGGCAGATCAATATAAGCTGTCCAGCCCATTCACTTTGTTCTCCCACTCCCTGCTTAATGAAAACTGAAAACATAAATTCTGAAAAATCAGCTGAATGCTGCAAAAAAAGATAACGCTGCACAATGAACAACCACCACTCAACATCACATGGGTTCCCAGATCCCAGATGGGCAAGTCCAAACAGAAACTAGAAGGTCACTTAATACTGCAGGGACTTTGCTGAGATCGAATGGATCCTCCATCCACCGTTTGGTTCAGCACCAAAATTTTATGTGTTCATTCTTGGGCCTGATTCCATCTTTCCATTGTGTTTCATTATAACTGGTTCGTTACTTTGGGCATAATCTTGCCCAAAAACAACCCAGGCAGCAAGACGTGAGTGAAAACGTAACCCCCTAAACACAGGAAATCATCACTGTTCTTGGCCAGAAACGACTAGTTGGAACTTGGTTCAGCTTAATAGAAAACAGGAGAGAAAGAGTGAGAGATAGTGTATAGGCCGTCCACCAACAACACTCCCACCACAACTTCCAGAACTGTGGTGGAGTCTCCCTACACAGGATCATACTGATAGCGGCCCCTATCCTCTCTCTTCCCCCACACCTGAAGTCACCTCTATCCTGTGTTTAAAGGCATAAAGTGGAGTGATTCCCCTGACAATATGGACTCTGGTACAGAAGACAAGGTCATCATTTTCCCTGCGTTCTGTCAGTCACATTTCTTTCCAAACTATTTCAAACTTTTTACTGCAAACAAAAGGTGGGAGAGGGGTAAAAAAAAAGGATGATGCCTGGAAAAATGTTTAGAGGAAGGGGGGGAAAGAAGACAGCCACTCCTCCCCTTCCACTCCCTGCACCTTTATTCCATGAATGAGTCACACACTGGATGAGGAACTGATTTCAGAAGCTCTGACGATGACAGACCAGTCCAATTCATCCTCAGAGATTCCAGCCAAGAGCCAGTGACATGTGACAATGAAGACTAGTCCCACTCCCCTGGTGCCTCCTGCTCCTCCCCCTCCTCCCCTTCAGCATTTCCACAGGGGGCTGGGCCATGCGGATGTTGTTTAGGAGATCTCGCATGGCGTCCATAAGCACTCCCACCCCGCGACGCAGTTCCTGGTTCCCGTTACCTCCCCCTGCTGCCCCTTCTTCTTCGTTGTCCTCCCCTCCATCTGCACCTGCCGCATTCTCCTGAGGGCCTCCACCTCCCTGCAACACAAACACAGTGCTTAGTTACAAACTTGTGTGTGTGTGTGTGTGTGTGTGTGTGTGTGTGTGTGTGTGTGTGCCGGTGTTTGTCTAACCACATCACATGTTCGTCTTTTGTTTGCTCATATGTTTGTTTCTTCGTTTTCTTTTTTTTGATAGTGGTGAGTTCAGGTGTGTGTGTGTGTGTGTGTGTGTGTGTGTGTGTGTGTGTGTGTGTGTGTGTATGTGTGTGTGTGTGTGTGTGTGTGTGTGTGTGTGTCTATGTAAGAAGGATATTTGAGGGTATTCGTTACTCTTAATAAAAAAATTTTAAAAAAAGAGGAAAAGCTGTGATTGTATGCTTTTCTGTGTTTACCTATTCTTTTCACTGCTATGGTTTAAAAAAAAAATTCCAGCCCACTTTAAAATATTTACACACTGGTGGGCCTTATCTAAATGTTTCCTACAGAAATGTAATTCCTTTTTCTATGCAAAGGATGAAAAGGAATTCAGAATGAAACGAAATAAAAAAAATACACATCTCTTCCTCTTTACCAAGAAGGTATTTGCACAAAAAAAGAGGAAAAAAGGTGCTTAGCATAACTACACTTAGAATACTTTTTTCAGACAGTACACAAACTTTGGCGGTGAACAGACTAAATCCAGATTTGTTTCTATCCACTGTGTCATTTTTAGTGGGTTTTTTTTTCTTTTAATGAACACTCTCAAGCCTGTAGAATGATAAGGCAAGGGAAGTAATAGGTCACAACTGTTAATGCCGTCCATGTACACATCAATGCTACCACTGCGCACTCTCTGGCTACTCAAGCTTACTCTAACACTGTCTCTGCATACTCTAATGCTACCTCTGCCCACTTGCATGCTGCCCCAGCATACTCTGATAATACTCTTGCACATACTAATGCTATCCCTGCAAAAAACAAAAGATGTCTGGATGTCGTCACACTGGCACCTACAGGCTCCAAACTTCGAAGACTTCTAAACAGGAACCTTGGACACAATTCTGCAAACTCTTGTTCAAGATTGACCCTGAACAATTCCATTTACATGCTGAGAACCAGAGATGCGTGGACATTCCAGACCATAAACAACACTTTGTTCAACTATGCTACATGTGTGTGCAGGATTGCAGTATCAAATCAATTAAATGAAAATAACACACATACATCCATCCCACTCCTTCCTCACCTGGGCATTGAAATTGGGCAGAAGGGAGCGCAAAAAAAAGACTGAACACATTCTCTCCTTCCTCGTTCCCTCTTGGCCTGCACACACACACTGTATCAAGTCATCCAGAAACAACATGCATGCACACACGCACACACACAGACACATACACACACACACACACATACACACACAGAGAAATATATATATATACACACACATATATATACACACAGAGACACACACATACATATATATATATATAGAGAGAGAGAGAGAGAGAGACATGAAGGTGTCTGTTAGGACATGACACTGTGCAGCATCAACGTCAGTACATGGCAAAGCTGTGCAAAAGACCACCCAGCCTGGCACCTTGCTGTCAGACAGGCTGTACAGAAAACAGAAGAGGCGAGGAACACTCCCCTCGCTCCAAAGAGAGCCAGAAGGAAGGAAAGGCAACGACAGCCGCAGCAGACATCGTTGTTTGCGTGTAGCAAATGCAGCACAGATTGCCACTCGCAAGTCGGACTGTACAGCCACTTGCAGAAGTGCAGATAAACCCAAAATACAGATGCTACACCATCGTCTCCTGAAGATGGAAGGATGCAAACGACGATGCATGGGTGTGTGCGTGCATGTGGGGTCATATGGATAAATGAATGAATGATATTCTTTCCATCATACTGGGAGCACACAAAACACCTCATGGTTGCCAAAAGTAAATAGCAGACCATAAATAAGGTTGATTAACCCTTCCTGAACAGAAACACGTCCCAGCAACTATCTATTTATAGGGGGTGTTAACTGTGTGTGAATGTTACACTGAAAAAAAAATGGGAAGGCAGGCAACACTAGCGTCAAAAAAAAAAGAAAGAAAAAAAAAGGAAGATAATGTAAGTAAAATGCATGCACACCACCTGTGCAGTTGCAATGTATGTCCATCAAGATTAGGGGGAAAGACAAATGGAACACACAAAAAAAAACAATTACAGACCCAACACAGCCAATACCACTTCTGCCGCAGAGCTTATGTTTTCACCTGTATCTGTTGGTTTGTTTGTCATCAGAAACAGACAAAAAATATTGATCTGATATTCTTTTTAAAAACATTGCTAAAAAAAAAACTTGTACTCCATGGCTGAACCTATTACATCCTGATGCAAACATATAGTCAGATCTGAAATGTGTTAAACCTGGCAGAGGTCTACATTCTCTCAAGTACCATTCTCTGTAAGATGCATCCAAAAGGAAGCAAGTTTATTATTTCACTGTACAGGTTGTCTTGCACAGATGAAATTCAACGTCAATCAACACGTTATCATGGTCTGACCAACTGTTGACTAATAAATATACCTTGGGACAACCCTAGAAATGAGAGCCAAACACTCTCAAACTAACTTTGGAAGGACATATATAAAGGAAAAAGCCCCCACCCCACCCCTTCTCCAGAACAATCAAGAAATGTAACAATTTACATCAACTGGCTGTAAGCCCTGAACTGCCTGAGCCCTTGAATTCCTCAACTCAAAACAGAAAAATAAGACAGGCAGCAGAGTAGGAAGGTTTTTGGGTCAGCCAGGTCCTGCCATTTGCATTATCAGAATGGGCGGCTCCCTCCTAGCTTGCGAGGGCCAGATGGGAAAAGAAGCACCTGCTCACCTTGACTTCAGATTCTGGTTTCAGGGCATGTGAAGAACTGGCTGTGACTTTTATGTTTTTAGTGAAGGCAAGCAATGGCATACACACATGCACACTTAAACACACACACACACACACACACACACACACACACACAAAGTGCACGAGCACACACACACACACACACACACACACACACACACACACATACACAAGTGGCACAAGCACACACACACACACACACACACACACACACACACACACACACACACACACACACACACACACACACACACACACACACACACACACACACACTCACCTTTCAGGCCGACTATAGGAGACAATTGCATCCAGAGGAGGCAGGGGGTCATAACTCAGCACTGGGGTGTTGGTCAGCTCCTGTGTAAGCAGGTACAGATCAGCAGCCACGCAACAGAAAAATCACAGTGGATGCCAAACAGAACAGCAGATTTTTGTCACTTTTTTGTTTTTTAGGACTGTACTGATCCCTGGTGTGTGTGTGTGTGTGTGTGTGTGTGTGTGTGTGTGTGTGTGTGTGTGTGTGTGTGTGTGTGTGTGTGTGTGTGTGTGTGTGTGTGCTGTATGCTGTGTGTAGTGTGTGTGTGTGTGTGTGTGTGTGTGTGTGTGTGTGTGTGTGTGTGTGTGTGTGTGTAGTGTGTGTGTGTGAGGGAGGGAGGGGTGTCTGTGTGTTTGTGTGTGTTCATATTCTATGTCTTTTTCTTTTTCACATAATTACATTGTGTTGGTGCAAGCAGATCATGTGGGGTGCTCACCTCTATCCACTCTCTCCTGGAGACAAGCAGGAGCTGGACTCCCCAGGAAGCAACAGACCATATGAACATTCTTGAGATGTGGACAGTCTTACTGCATGAACATTCTTGAGATGTGGACATTCTTATCGTATGAACATTCTTGAGATGTGAACAGTCTTACCGTATGAACATTCCTGAATGTGGACAGTCTTACCGTATGAGCATTCTTGAGATGTGGACAGTTTTCCCGTATGAACATTCTTGAGACGTGGCCAGTCTTTCTTTCCATCTGCAGTTTGGCTACAATTCTGAGGGACAAAACTAAGACAGTATGCTCGGACAACTCCACTGTTGAGGTATACCTGCAGAGCCAGGGTGGCACTCACTCTAGATCCTTGAACAACGTAGCAGTTTTCTGTTCTCCTGTTCTGTCAGTCCATGAAGATTGCACAACTCATAGCACACGTCACAGGCAAACTGAATGTTCTTATGAACTCCTTCTTCAGGAAGGCTCTGGGTTGTGTCTTCAGGATGGATGAAAAACAAGTCAGTGTTCAGACTGATCTGTCAGGTCTTGGGGACACACACTGACGTGTTCGCCACCAGGTGGAACAAACAGCTTCCAGTTTTTGTGTCTCCTGTTCCAGACCCTTCAGCCTTTTCTGCGGATGCTCTGATGTATTGGCAAGGGATGTTGGCTTACGTGTTTACACTGTATATTCTGGCAGTTTTGAACAAGGCAGCTAGAGAGAAATGTCAAGTGACCTGTATTTGCCCGTTGATATGGGATGAAGAATTTGAACCAATCTCTCAATCTGGTAAAGTACTCACGCCGCTGCCTGGCCCTGTAGTCAGAGATACTTTTGCGTGGAAAAGATCAAGGGCTATATGGGCTTTGAGACAAAGGTAATCCTCCTGTTATCGCTCTTTCTTTTTTTTTTTCTTTTTTTTTTTTTTTGGGGGGGGGGGGGGAGAGGGGGAGGAGGGAGCAATGTTACTTACCACGTATGGATAACACATTTCTTTGGACAGATAAGTACACCTCCTTTTATTTCTTTTTCTTTCTTTTGTCCTTTCCATCTACCTCGCCTTTCATTGCTTGATCTTCATTTTGTTCATGCCAAATGTAACCAGTATTTATCTTTATTCAGAAATGTCTTATGCATGGTTAAATGAGTCTGGATGCCCAGTTGCGTCCATCAGCTTGTATACATGATCTATGATTATAGTCAGGGTCTGTATTCACCCAGCTCAAAGCGTCGTCATCATTCAGTGTCCACATCACACCACCACACATCAATCCACAGAGTGTTTCAGATGTGTGTGCTCAGATACGGTCACATTTGCATTTCTAGTTTATCAAGCATGCAACTGTAGATAGCAGTTTTGTTTGCAGTGAAGCTATATTCTGAGGCATTTTATTAGTGTATAAAACAGTTTTTCTTACAAATAAAGGGAGTGATCTTCATTCAAAAGCACCCTGTGGTCAAAAAAAAAAAAAAAAAAAAAAGATGATAAAATGCAAAGACTAACACCCTACACTTAATCATGTTCTGAAACTAAAAGACCTATCTAAAACTACTCTTCATTTCAACAAAAAGCATTGGAAAACATGGATATTTCACTCCTTGAAAAGCACACCCTAGTGAAAATACCAGCAAGAGTATGTCGCAGTAAGGTTTTAGACATGAGCCACCAACCAACCATAAGATGCCATGAAACAGGAATGAGTTGCTGGTGATACCTGTAATGGGGAAAATATGACCGAGACAGAGAGTAACTGACCGGGGGCAGGGTGGCGGTGACATCCTTGATGTTGCTGATGATCAGGTGACGGTAGATGTTGCGAGGGGTGCCCTGGTATCTCACTTTCCTCCTGGACACCCAACAGACTGTTGTCTCAAAACAGAAAACCTTCCTTTTATTGTGCTCTTGATAACCGATAAACGCAAATGACCGTTAAGACGAATGTCCTCCAAAATGTCTTAAAATGTTAAAATAAGGTGGCAATACAAGAAACACATGCATGCATGACTGCAAGCATGTGCTCCCCCCTTCACCCCTCCCCCTCCCCCCACACATATTCACAATGCCCAGACTCATGAAACACACATACCAAAGCAAACCACATGAAAAGAAAAATAATTCAATCACATGTGAAGAACAGAAATCAGAATGAACCACAACCCACAGATTACACAACAATAATTCATACGCCAAGGCTTCGAGTAAGATTTCATACACACAGGAACAACAGGATTGTTCACGGAATTTCATTGTATGTGAAAATTTAACCCCCTCCTTCCTTTTTTTTCCTCCATAGCTGTGTGCACTGAAATATATGTTAAGTGCAGACAGATTGAAATACACAGAATGTTCCTATCTTAAGATGTCAATCTGGGACAAAGGTGTAGGGACAGGTGATTTATACAGCCTGAAAGCTGCCCTATAGTAACCCCAGTTCACAAATTCAGCTGAGCAGAAGAATCCTTAAAAATAAGTGAAATGACTAGTGGTTAGAGTGAAGTAGAGGGGTAGGGAGAGGTGAATGGGAACTTCTATGAGGGCAGTGTTTGATTCAATTCTAGTTTAATCACGTCTGAAAACACTAATATGGACTATATTTCACTCTGGTGCTTACTCCTAACTCTGGGGTGTGGCCATATCATATGGACTCTTCACTGTTCAACATAGGGCAATGGGCCCTCTCTCTGTAGTGTACTATCCATTACTGCATAAACGCAGCACTGACATTGTGCCTTGGTGTAACAAACTACCCGGTCAGCTCTGAAAGGTTAAAGAGCAAGGACAGAAGATGGGACTGACCCAACTCACAGGCACTCACGACACATGCATCTGGTCACTTACTTGTCAGCGAAGCTGGCCACACGGGAATCCTTGGCATCCACCAGTTGTAGTGTTGACCTGACCACTGTCTCCAGCCATGACATCACCTCACCTTCCTTCCATACTGTGTGGTTCCGCCCCACGTAAAGCGCCACTAACTGCTGAAGCGCCGCTTTTTGGCTGAAAGAGAGAAGATCACTGCTTCATGTGTATAGGATTTTAATCCAGGTTACACAGATCTGCTGTGAGGCATATGTATATAGTATACATGCATAGTCTAATTACTACAATCCTAATCAATCTTTTACAACATTCTTCCCAATCCATAAAAAAAGCCTTGAAATCTAAATTCAGAATGGAAAAAAAAAAAAAGTTTCTGAACCATCGTGACCTAAAAATTCATCAGCCAATATAAACTATAAAAGGGGCCCATAATCAAATGGTTACAGTGTTTATCTGCAATGCTGATGGTCATGAGTTTGAACCCCGTATGGGGTCAGATTTTTTTCATCTTGAAAACCCACTCTGTCCACTCAACAGTAACCGAGAATCTGATTCAGTTCAGGGAAGGTTAAAGCTGGAGGAAGAAGGATGAACTCCACCTTCTGTTATACAGTGCCCTAGACACAGTGCCCTAGACACAGTGCCCTAGACACACACTATACTCAAGGTCTGACCAGCACATTGACCTAATGCATAGGTCAGACATCTGCTAAGTCGTAGCCACAAGACCCTCTTCTTAAATTCTCTTACCTTAGTTATTAATTAATTCATCCATCAGCTTTAAATCATGCATGCAGTGTGGTTGCAAAACTTAGCAGATTCGTGTAGTGTATATGGACTAATCCGCACGCAGTGATGCTGCCTCGAAGAAACTGAAACTGAAACTAGACACAGTGAGCCTCTGACAGTTCACTGTCCTAAGCTGATAGGCTACAGAAACTTTGCCCTTTTGAAATGTTTAAACATACTATGAGTACCCAGTATCTGAGTTTGGATGAAACACTGTTTTTAACCATCCTTTATTATTCTGCTTCAATATTAGAAATCAGACTATTACAAAGTAGAAAAGGAATTTTTCCAGCCTCATTCTACATTGAAAAAAAATATGAAAAGCCCTTCTTTTTTAAATTCAGACATGCTCACATGCAAACACACACAACACACACACACACACACACACACACACACACACACACACACACACACACACCACACACACACACACACACACACACACACACACATATATACACACACACACACACACACATACACACAAGCACGCACATACACCACACTCACTCACATTGCACAGACAGACAGAGAGGGACCCGTACCTGGCCTGAGCAGCAGGTCCAAAGAAGGGATGATTGGCCACCTCTTTGTCTGGACTGACCCCACACTTGTCCAGCAGAGGCATCAACAGCCCCGGGAACATCAGCAGCGACTCCTCCAACTGTATGCACATCAAGCATCACTAAGATCAATGACGACCTTGATCCCAACACATCAAGTCATGGACCTGCACTCAAATGGTCACAGCAGTAGGTTGTGAACTGATAGCCATGAATTTGAACAAGTGGCAGGGCAGAATTTTCACAAGTTTTGTAAGCCCAGTAGTAAATGGGTAGTTTCAAATCAGGAAAGGTCAACTCAACAGGAGAGGGTTGGGGTCTGCTTTCTGTAAAGCTGTGCTCAAGACATGGAGAACATCTAACAGTTCACTCCCCCAAAGGCCAGTAGACTATAGGATTTCAATCTTCTACATCACAGTTCACCTACCTAATGCTGAAACTTCTACATCACTTCAAGTCGTCTCCAAGTTAGGATACATATTGCACAAATGTGGTGTTAATGCTGACACACACCACAGAGAGTCAGACAGTCACCACAGCTTCATATTTGTTTGGAGCATGGAGTGTCTCTTAATCTGCATCAGACATAGCTTTTTGACAACCAAGAAATGCAAACAAACAATAAAGACATGCACTGTACATCACCCCACCATGGCATCAGCTCTGTGGGCGAAGGCCGGATTGTCTTTACCCAGGTGGAACAACGCCAAAGGAACGGAGAAGAAGGCAAAGTTGGGCAGTTGAGATAGATTCCTGAAAGACTGCGTACGAGTGCACGCACGCACACACACACACACACACACACACACACACACACACACACAACACACACACACACACACACACACACACACACACACACACACACACACACACAAAGCGCATGCTTGCACCAAACAATCAACAAAAAAAAGTATCAGAGGCTGCTGGATTTGGTAAATTTTCCCCTTTAGGCAACAAACAAACAAATGTGAGACTGACGCAAACAGTAAATGGAGAGAGGGGTGGAGGGAGGGGGGCAGGGTAAACAGAGAGACAGAACAATACATGGGGGGGAAGTCATCTTAACACATCAAACTGTGAGATAACAGTCAGCCAGCAGTGAACACTGCCTAAACAATGAGTAAAGCGGTAGAAAATAAATAATACATTCCTGTTTGCTTCAGTGTATTTTTGGCGTACTGACTTCTGGCAGCAGTAGAGTGCGTTCCCTTTCCATAATACATAGTTTTGCCAAAGGTTTACTTTTGTACTCACATTTGGGCAAATTTAGATTTTACAGAAAGTGCAGTGAGAATACAAGTTTCTTAGGGTTTTGTTTTGTTTTGGTTGGGTTTGCTTTTGCTTTTTCTACCTTGTTTTTTGCTTTTTATAACTCCATTTTGAGCATAGTTTCCATACAGTTTTCATTGATTCATTTTTATTTACTACACCGAAAGGCCATATGCTGTTGTTTGTTACACAAATATAAGTTAATCTTTTTACAGATGGGAACAACAAGAGCACATAATCATTACCCTTGACCAAGAAGGCATGTTTATAATGTTATAACTAGCACAGCTAGACAGTTTGTTTTTGATATCCACTACTGGTTTTCTTGAGGATTCTTAGTGGCAGTCTCAGGCCTACAGAACGATAAGACAAAGGTATTACCAGTCACACTAGTGTTAACACTTATAGTAAACCCTAATCCATTGTCAATCTCTTGAAATAGTTCTATCACTATCACAAGCAAAATCAAAGCTTTTTGTCACTGAATCCTCACCACATCACTTTAAGACATCTCTGAATCTATCACCGACACATCTAAACTGATTGCACCTAACTCAATATGAGGGACTTGTAGTCAAAATGGTTAGAGCGCTCGCCTGTGAAGGGGACTGTTCTGAGTTTGAATCACTCATGAGGTCAGATTTTTCAAGCTTGAAAACACTCTCTGTCCACCCAGCAGAAGGTATGTACCTGATTTGTGTGTCTGGGACGGGAAAGGCTGCAGGAGAGGGTTGTGCTTCACTTTCCATAATGCTGTGCCACAAACACCGTGAATTCAAAACAGTTCACTGCTCCTACAGCCATTCGGCCTCTGAACGCTAAACTTAACCTAACAGAATACTCTTTGTGGTAGTTGCAGGTCTCCAGCTCAATAACTCGTTATGCAGCCCCGTAACTGAATAGATATTCCACTGCTCCTTCCTATTTCCCCCCTCCCCACCCACCCCCCTTATCTTATGTTATTTTTGCTCTAAGTGAATCTGGATCAGCGCTAAATGTTACAAGTTCATAGATAATCAATACCTCTAATAAGTCTGCTGTTTTCATTTATGTATCTGTGCATTATTTCTCGAGAAATTTATGAAAATGTAAACAAAAAAATGACTGATCTTGATATGTTTAAGAAAATGCAAAGAAGTGCTTGATCTGCCCTTAGACCTGGAACTGCACTGAAATATAAACTTAGATTTGATCTTTCTGCAAAAATTGCGCTTGGTTCAGATTCAGCAACTTTCACTGACAGACAGACAACAAAACAAACAACAGATGTAAGTGAAAACATATTCTCCTTGGTGGAGATAACCTAAACAGATAAAAAAAAAAGGAAAAACTCAAACAACTGAGGCTGAGAGGTCGAGAAGAGAGAGAGAGAGAGAGAGAGAGAGAGAGAGAGAGAGAGAGAGAGAGAGAGAGAGAGACAGACAGACAGACAGACAGACAGAGACAGAGACAGAGAGACAGAGAGATGGAGGGAGAGCGAGAGAGACTTGTGTTGCTTGAAGCCAAACTGACTGCAAAGAGCAGAGAAGGATGAACTAAAAAAAAAAAAATAAATGAATGAAGAAATGCAAACACGCTCCACCTTCATATTTTACATTTGTTCACACAAACACACACACGCACACGCACACACACACACACACACACACATACATCATACACACATGTATACATACACATACACACAAACACAATTTGTATAAACCATTGTAAAACCTATACACATCCATCTTCATAATTTGCGTTTGTTCACACACACACACACACACACACACACACACACACACACACACACACACACACACACACTCCCTCTCTCTCTCTCTCTCTCTCTCTCTCTCTCTCTCTCTCACACACACACACACACATCCATCTTCATAATTTGCATTTGTTCACACACACACACACACACACACACACACACACACACACACACACACACACACTATTAGTATCCACCATTTTAAAGCCTATACACAACCGTCTTCATAATTTAATTCATTGTCACACGCACATGCACACACACACATACACGCACACACACACACACACACACACACATTAGTGCAACCATGTAAAACCTGTGTTAAGATGAAAATAAAACAGTTCTAAATAGTACAGCTCACCTCCCACTCTTCAAACAAACGTAGCAGGAAAGCGTACTGCTCAGAACGCAAAGCATAGAAGTCGATCATCAGCAACACACCCATAGGATCTCCATCAGGATCCAGGCTACACACACGTGCAAAAAGAAAAATCCCACAACATCCTCACACTGAGTCAGCCTTACATTAAAATAATAAAGTGAATTTCAACAAATGAATAAGTTCTTGAAAATACCCACAGGGTCTGCTACAAGACACTATATGAAAGCAGTACTGAAATCATCTCCTAAATAAACTTTGTTCCTTAATAAAAGGAATCTTAAACGAAATGAGCAGACCAAGAGAAAACAATGAATAAGACAGGCAACTTTGCTACCTGGGTGAAACAAATACATACCCAGACCTCAAGGCACGAAGGTTGGAGGTATGGGAATATGTCTGTTTCACTAAGGCTGTTATGGTTGCTTTCTTTCTTTGTTATTAACTTTCTTTTTTAATGTACGTCTGTTTTTTCTTTTTTTTCCATGTACTGGTTTTCAAATTGAAATAGGGGGGGGGAAGGTTTAATGCAAAGTCCTCTTTTGCAGCATAAATCAGTCTCGAGTCCATGTTGAGGAGCCAGGGTGTACAAAGGGCACGCCAAAAGAATTATTATTTCCTGACTTTATGTAAGGGAAGGGTGGGGAGGGGGGACGGATGGGCTTCACAATCCATTATGCCACACCCCCAAACATTATGAACTCCGTAATATCTCACTGCTCCAAAGACCATTAGACTGTAGGACTTCATCTTGATCCTCTTCATCTCTGCTATAGTTGGGTGGTGACTGCAGGTTTCTAACTCAATAATTTGTTACAGTTCACTGACTGAACAGATATCCCTGCACCTCCCACCCCCTTCAACCTCACTCCCCTTCCACCATCAAAAGAAGTACATCTTTCACTATATGTAGCTGCTGGCAACATGATTTGGCTATAATCAGCAACATCTTATCATTCTATTAAAATTAATTAACCCAAAGCCCTCAAGGTTTCTTTCCCTAACAAAGCTATTAAATGTACCATTTTTACATCAAACTGGAAACTTTCGGGACGATATGAAAAAAAAAAAAAAATCAGATAACTGGTAATTACAAAACATCTCTTAGAGCTAAAGCAATGACAGGGACACGCATCTAAAATGGCTGACAGCACCAAGAAAAAAAACAAAAAAAAAAAAACCCTTGAGTAATACGTGTTAAGTCCAAACACTTTGGAACCGGTATGGACAGTAATCTATTTTCCAGATTTTCTCTTGTTATCCAACTCTCTCTGTTCCATTTCTTTTCATTTCATTTCCCTCACTTCATCCTTCTCCCCACAATTTCTTAATTTACAATTCCTCTCACTTTCCCCCTCTAATCTCTACCTTTCCCTGCCCTTCTCTATCCATTTGTCAATCAATGTGTCCCCACTGTACAAGACTGGGCCAAATTATCACTGTAAATATTTCCCGCAATGATCCTGGTTAAATCAGAAGCAAGCTTTAAAACATTTGATCATGGAACCTTATGTGCTCTGTGGGTGTCACGGCCTCCATGCTTGTTCAACTTCCAAATCATATGAGCAGAACTGCTTCTGGTGAGAACATTAAAACAAATGATCTGCCTCTTTCTTCCTCTTCTCCAAAAAATAAAAAAAATGTACAGAACCAGCACACACCTGAGGAGCAATTTGCAGAGTTCCAGGGCAGTGCGGTGACAACCCCGCTGGCTGACTGCCATCAGGTGTTTGAACAACGCCAGGAACATCGGCCTGTACACACCAACACACCACACAGGTAAGTACAAACTTCATGTGTCACACACACACACACACACACACACACACACACACACACACACACAACAAAGCTTTGAAACTGCACAGAAAACCAGCACAGAGATATCCACACATGACAAGGGTAACATGTATATACACAGACTGTGTGAACTGAGCACTAGTCGTGGCAACAATGGGCGCCGCCATGTTTCTCGTAGAAAAGGAAGTCTCGCGAGAACGTGACTTCCTTCTTCCTGTAGCCATTTACTTCCGTTTGCAAAAAAAAAACGCAAGTCGATACGTGCCGTGGTTCTCGAGTTTCGAATTTTTTAAGTTTTGAGGTCGAAATGCCATTTTTCACGTGGCTAACCTTGAGTTCTGCCGTTCTATAATGAGATTTAGTGATGGAGATACTGTGTTTTGTAGGATTTACGGCATAAGACTTAGTGAAAGTGCTGGGTAATGAAGCTTAGAGTGACCTAGATTTCGACTGGGATGAAGTTCCAGGTATGATGAACAACAATTCGGAAGAAAGTTCTGAAGAGATTTTTTTTTTTTTTCCCGAGTAAATGGCTCATGTGACATTCTTCAAACTTACGATATAGCAACATATATATTCGTAGGAATTTTTAAAATTATTTTCATTCGTTATTTCCTTTCCTCTCTTTTAAATTAATTTTTTAATTGGGTAACCATGTTCAAATTACGGAGTTACTGATGACAGGGGACTCTGTCAGACTTCTTGAAGGTCACTGGAGAGTCAAGAGAGGAGAGGACTTGCTCAAGGCTACGAAGATCCTTAGCAAGAACCTCCAGGACCTGGTTCTTTCGGAGAAGGTCAATCTGGCAGTAAGGAGACATTGCATGAGTGCCCTGCCTCACTGCAGATATGACCGTGTCCATGTTCTGGTGAGCACCCAAGGACCGGGACACACAGTGACAGGCAGGGCTTCGGGAGAAAGACTTGAAAGGCAAGGTGAAGGTACTTCCAGGATTACATGGAAATGGGAATGTGAAAACAGCCATCTAAGACGTCCAGTCTTATGGACCAATCTCTGCACAGGATGGAAGCGTGTAGCCTTCGGACTGACTGCATGGCAAATTTCTGTGAAGGGAGAAACAGATTCAACGTGCTAAAGGTGAACACACAGGTGCCCACCTGCCATGTTTGTCAGAAGCAAGGAACAGAGTGGAAAAAAAGAAAGTGGACCAGGAAGAGGGACTGAAACCATGCCCTTTGTAAGACTGGAATCCACCTCCTTGATAAGAACTGAAGCCTTGCCGGATCTAAGGGCACCTCAGTCCAAACTGGGGAAGACATCAAATGGGGGACGGTGGGGGCAGATGAAGGAAATCCCAAGGCCTTCAATAATTACTGACAGAACTCCCTCATCAAAAGTGAGAACTTCCCTCTGAGGGAAGTAGGCTGACAGACACTCTCCAAGGGAATAGTCTCCAGAATACAAAGACAGCATATCTTCTGGCCCCTGCCCACGATCAAACAAAAGGAGCAATAGGGGTCCTCCTTTCTCTAGTTTAAATGTTCCTTCCTTCTGTCTTTTCTCTTCTTTCACTCTTCTTTTTTGTTCTGATTTTGACAAAATGGCCGCTGAAAACAAATTAAGAACTATACAGCGCAATTTTTTTTTTTTTTAAATAGTAAACAAACTGTTCAGCACATCACAGATCTTCTAAGCAAAAAAACACTGAAAGTGAACAAAATCAAGGTTACTGATATGTTCTGCACTCTTCAGTTATTGAACACTCAAACTAAACAAAAAAAAAAAAAATGTGACCTGGCTTTTGATGGAGAAAAGTCCAATTTCCGTCTCATTTCATCCGTTTACAGACCATTACTATGAGCAGACAACTCGAGTTTCACAGAACAGCAGGCCCCTACCTGTTCTCCTGGCGTCGGAAGTCCAGGCGACAGTTTCCCATGGCCATGTTGAAGCGAGGGTGAAAGGCACCCTCAAAGACATACAGCGCTCGTTCTAGAACACAGTCCAAACAGTCAGTTGAGTCAAAGAGCACAGCTGTCTTTTCACACAAAGAATTCAGAGAATAATGAGTGGGAACACTGATGAGGTAGGAAGATGACCTAAGCGGGAAAAAAAAAAAATGTGGAAGTGGAATTGAGGCTGGAGGGGTGTATGGGGCCAACAGAAAAATGCGGTTTGGGGGGAGGTCAGAAGGAGCCACAGTGGATATAGATTAAAAAAAAAAAAAAAAAAGGAAAACAGACGGGAAGAAAAAAGGAGAAAGAACAGGAAGTTGGAAAAGTAAAGGTGTAGAACCAATAGAGAAAAGCCACCTTATGGATAAGGGCAGGAGTGACAGTGGGTAGAAGGAAGATCTCAAAAAACAAACAAAAACGTGTCCACTCCAGCTACACCCTTGACCCTCACACGCACGCACACATGCACGCACGCACGCACACACATGCGCGCTCACACACACACCCACTAACCTATCAAGCTGACAGCAGTCTGGGGGTCCTCGTTGATGTGGAACACTTCACTGAGTTGTATTAAGGAGTCGATATGGTATATGGATGATCGTGCATCAGATTCTGTACACACACACACACACACACACACACACAAACAAACACACACAAACACAAACACACACACACACACACACACACACACACACACACACACAAATACACACACACACACACACACACAAAAACATACATGCAAACACAGTTAATATACACACACAAACACACACTAGTATTTACCCAATCAGCATTAAATTCCATGTATTTCCTTAAAAAAAGACAAATACAAATGCAGAAAAAAAACAGTATCTATATTCAATACACATCTGACATACACACACACACACATGCGCGCAAGCACACACACACACACACACACACACACACACACACACACACACACTCACACAAACACACACAAACACACTTGACAATCAAACCAATTTTTTTCAAGCGCACACAGTTAGAAAACTTGGACTGAGAACTGAATCACGTCAAATTCTGTCCTGATCACCTTACTCACTGCCAGAATGTGGTTCTTTATTCTCATGTTCCATGGGGAAAGGATTGATACACACACTTACTCATTACACTTCACTGACTTTGGTCTACTCCCTGACCATCCATCTGATCTACTTCACACACAACACTTCTCACTGGCTTTACTCTTCCTCTGATACATATCTCCTGGGCTTGCCCATATTGAAAACACAAAGACACACAGAGAAAGATCCATTTCTGTCGGAGCCCCTGTTGCAAGAAATAAACAGTTTCTGTCTCACTGACACTCAGTTCCTCTGGCTGTAATCAAGATGGGCTTGAAAATACATTTCTTCAGTAATAAGAAGGGCATGAAATGACTGCATGATCATTTGTTGACTGGGAGGGTTAGGACTATTTAGCTATCATTTTTATGCCTGCTACACAAATAAAATGTGTATGTGAATGAATGATGAAATGACAGTCACATTGTGATCTTGTGAAGCACCATGAGTAGGTCTCTTAAAATGTGTGCTGAGTAAGTATCTAACATCATTTCAGCTTTTTTCATCTTTCAAGTGAAGAATGTTGATGGTGGGTTTGTTTTTGGCACCCAAATTTGGCAAATGCCTGGGCTCTAGAGATTTCCAGTGTTTTAAGCTATTCGCTTTCAGCCTTCCTTAAGCACGCACACAAACATTCAGACACATGCACGCATATGCTTGCATGCACACACACACACACACACACACACACACACACACACACACACACACACACTCACACTACGCACACACACACACACACACACACACACAAAATAGCCACACACGCCACTGAATTCACAAACCTCTGCCCCACACACATACACACACAAACACACATCAAAGTTCTGTAGATGGTAGGACTGCACCACATTGTTACAAACACACATGCACTCACTCACTTACATACAAACACAAACACACACACACACTATACACAAACATACACACACAGAGACTCACAGCAATGTTCTGCGGATTGTAAGACTGCACGGCATCTAGAAAGCGGAACTGAACCTGCTGATACTGGGGGCTGTGTTCAAAGGTGAAGCACTGTTCCCTGACCCCTGCACTCCCACTCGTCTCGGTCACCGTCATTGTCAGACCTGAAACATGCACCATCACCATGAACAACTCGCTTTCAGTGAAAAGCAATCATTCATTTTTAGCTGGAGGCTTGACAGGCGGTGTCATAAGTCAGTCAAAAGCTTTCAGTCAAAAGCAATCACAGTTTTCAGCTGGAGGCTAGATAGGTGGTGTCAAGTAACTCATTTTCAGTCAAAAGCAATCATTGTTTTCAGCTGGGGCTTAGTAAGTAGTGTTCTGCACAAAAACTGGACACAACAGTCATCACTGAACACCTGCAACTTGACAAAGCAGAAGTAAAGTGTCTCCTCTGGTGGGTTGCCCTACGGCAAACAGACACTGAACAGCTCCCTGTGGCCTGCATTGCAGAGACTATGAAAATCAGAGCAGCTACAGCACCATCACCTTTCAGGCCCATACTAAGACCCTTGCGTTTAACTTCAGGTCCATGCTACTTGTGCTAACCATCACTGTATATTCTACTATTTAAACCTCCAGATCCTGGACAGATCTCCTTTTGTATGAATCAAAGCAAAACCCAGATCTCCTTTTGTATGAATCAAAGCAAAACCACCAGTACCCCTTCGCAGGTAAAAATTACAAAACTGTTTCCAAATAATACTAGAAAATACATGAAATGCTTTTGAAAATCAAACTTATCAAACATATGCATAACAACATTCAAGCGACAGAAACACCTTCGAGATATGAGAACAGGATGGAGGCAGCTCAAATCTACAAGACTGAAAAGTATGCTGATCTGGTAAACAGCCTGAGGAGAGAAGGCTATCGGGTCAAAGTCCTCACTGCAGAAATTGGAGCTAGGGGGTTTGTAGGAACGTCTCTGCATACAGCCTCATGAAACAGCTCTCGGTTGCAGGGAGGGAAAAAAACCAGAGCCCTGAAAGCAATGGCAGAAGCGGCAGAGAGGTGTGTTCAAGCTGGACCTGGTCAAGGAGGAACAAAAGTGAACTTCTTAAGGCTTAACTTTCCTACAAATATCAGGTGTCCCAGTGGCTCAGTGGTTATTGTGCGAGTCATTAAGTGGAAAAAGAGGATGTCCAGAGGGTCATGGGTTCGAATCCCAGCCATGGCTCGTCCCAAGATGGGGAAAAAAAAAAAGGGGGGCAGCAGAGGGACATCCGGAGTC
This sequence comes from Conus betulinus, assembly GCA_016801955.1. Taxonomy (NCBI): domain Eukaryota; kingdom Metazoa; phylum Mollusca; class Gastropoda; order Neogastropoda; family Conidae; genus Conus; species Conus betulinus. The sequence goes on along the minus strand of JADBJO010000535.1, from coordinate 509,128 downwards.
ATGAACCAGGTGTGGCCAAATCCCCCTAGAGTGTCAGGAGATAAGGGCCTAAACACTTGCTTGAAGGGAGCTTCTGTTCTGAGGACTCTCTACTGCAACGCTCTCATGAGTTTCTTTCTACCTACAACATATCAAGATAGTGGAAAGATAATATTCCTCCTAAGATCCCCCAACTCACTTTCTTTTTTCAGCTTGTGTCCTTCCACTGTGACAATCAATGACAGTGATAGGGCCATGTAACATTCATGTAGAAAACTTACGTCATCCATGCTATACTGAACGGAAAACAAGGGCCTAGAGACCAGTATACAAAGTATGGGTGTCTGTCATCGTTTCAGTCTTCAGTGGCCGCATGGACATGACCAATAAGTTTACTGATTGGGACTGATTTCTGTTTTTGCTTTCAAGTGACTTCACTGATTAGCTTATATCAGCAACAATACGCACAAACATGCAGTTCACATTATGTTTACTACTGCATTTTCATACAAAACTTGACACAACTGGATGCAACTTTCTTTTTCAACTCCTTGCAAGAAACCACTTAAATTTCAATGCACCGTACACAGAGGACATGCAATGACACATGATTTCCACCTCGGAAGAGTGTCTTGCTACATGTTGTGGATATACCATTACACTTTCTTTCACCTAAAAGAACACGGCCTTATCATACATTGTGTGCATACATTAACCCAAGCTTTCATCTTGAGAAACGATGCTCTGCCCTAGTTCCTAGTAACCTCTGTTTTAATTTGAGGAATGTTGCCTTGGTGTACACCCATGTTTTTACCTTGAGGAATGATGCCTTCTGTATATGCTGAGTAATCCAAGCTTCTACCATATTTTTCAATCTTGTATTCATTACAAGACATGAGGAGGGTGTGAAACCTTTAAACACAACTGATGGCAAGACTAATCCTCAGTAAATCAGACCGACAGATTATAATCAAAATATAAACAAAACAACAAAAAGAAAAAGAAAAATACCCCAGTGGTATAAAATATAAATTCAGATATCAGTTAGGGCAATGCCACTCCTTCTGAAGGTCAGGATGCAGAGGGACAGTGGCTTCTAAAATCAAGGACAAATCCCGGATGGTCAGGGATGGTAGGCATGCCTGAGAAGGTCAGGATGCATAGGCAAAATCATTTTCACACAGTACGCTAGCAAAGTTTCTTATGCGCAAGTACAAGGTGTGTTCATACTCATGACTTACTGAAAGCGATGCCACTCTTTCTTTGGGACACATGAATAGAGTCACAATCATGGCATGCTGAGTGCAAGTATCCCTATTTGTGAACAAGAGTGTGCTGACACCACCAACATACTGAGAATGACGTATGCCACCCCTTTAACATGTGTGGGCAGTGACACACCCAACAACATATGGTATGCAAGGTTTCTTCTTTACGAATAAGGACACGCTTAGATCTACCATGTATCAAATGACTTTTCTTTATTTATGTGTTTGTTTACAAGCTCAGACAGATAAGTTTCAGTAATAATTCAACCTTTACTTTGACAAAGTTCTGAAATTTGTGGGAGGGGAATGTTAAAACTGATGAAGTTGCAACACAAAAAACCATAAGCCTGGGAAATTAGTCAGCCACAATGTACTGGAAAAGTTAAAAAAACAATATATCCCACTTTCCTAAGTTCATCCAACTCTATAAAATTAGCTGTCTGTAAAATTTTTCAGCATTTTCAGAAAATCTAAGTTAAAAAGTTGTTCTGACAAAGATAAAGATCACTAAATCAACTGGTCTCCAACATTCCAACACAGCCATATGGACAGCAGACCTGTTCTGCCTAAGTGTGGCCAGTTGTCTTTTGGTTGCACCAGGCGACTCTGTCTCTGAGGTGCCCGATTCGTTGCCGTGGTCGTCTGTAACATATGAGAAAACACTATCTCACCATCTTTGAAGATGACAGTGACCATGACAAATGATATGTTATGATGGGTGTCATAAGAATGATGAAGAACATGGTGGTAAATGTCACTGATGATAATGGTGAGAGAATGATGACAATAGTATGTTGATTATCATTAAGAAACACACTGAATCTATATATGGTGATAATGGCAATGAGAATGATGATGATGGTATGTGGATTATCCTTAATAAGAAACAAATCAAACATGAAAATTGAAGATTCTCATAGAAGTTTTTGGAATTCAAGGCATTTTCAAAAATATACTAACATTTTCAAATCAATAAGGTGAAACATATAACCTAAGAAACAAATATATCAATAATCAAACCAAGCACAAACATACCCTTGGTCTCCTTGCACAACTCGTGAACCAAACTTTCTGCGCATCTCACTGTCAGCATTCAGATACCTGCAACACATTACAGACACCACCATATTACAGTATCCTGTGTTATATTACGGACACACTGTAAAACAATAGCACCCAACGGCAAAGTTTTAAAATTTCTAACCATTTATCTGCCCTGTCTGCCTTGCTTGCAGACAAATGATATGCTCACGACTGCTTGCCAAGGGTAGACATTTCCTCTCTTACCTGACTGTTTGGGATGCCCATAACGTTAAGACATCTTACAGGTAATAATGACTCTGGTGATCCAGATCAGGCATGATGAGTCAGATTCAGTGTGCTGAATCTTCACAGTTCAGGTGAGCAGCCACAACGGTCAATCATCAGTAGTACATTTAACGCATGCACATAAAATTATATCCATTTCTAGATTTTATTTTGTTTGTGAAATTAAACATACTTTCAACATGCAGTATTCAGCTTTTTACCCTTTCAAATAAAAAAAGCACTTCAACTTTTTTAGCATCCTAGAAATCTAGAATGGTAGATTGGTACATTTTGCTTCAAAGTTAGAAGTAACACAATCTACCTAGCACCCTTGATACTTAGTCTGGTAGCTTGTTGCATGTTGTTTCAGAATTAGTTTGGAACTTAAAAAGACTAAACTATCCATTTAGCATTCATTTGTTATCACCATCAACACTTGTTGTATGCAATATCACTATCTTTTTATAAAAAAAGCACTGTAACACAATAGCATCCTAGAAATTTTAATGCTGTATAATTTTACATCTTTGCTTCAAAGTTAGAATAGACAAATGGTATGCAGCACAGGATGATACTTTCTGTCAGTGTAGCCATTTTCACATGTTGTTTCTGACTTGTTTGGGAACAATCAGACTAAACATATCCATTTAGCATTATTTATTCTTCAGATGCAGATGATATCCAATTCATGTGTTGATAATTTGAACATGCATGAACGTTAAACATGACCGTTCTTACAGTTTTTTCATACATTCAAAGTAAATCAGCATGTTCAAGATTCAGCAAGGTGATCATGTCAATCATCATTTAACAAAACATACTTCACATGCTGTCAGCATTCAGATTTTCACACAGTTCATATTACAGTAGCACCATACGGACACACTGTTAGCATCGGCAAAGTTAAAATTTCTAACCATTTATTGCCCTGTCTGCCTTTGCTTAGACAAATGATTGCTCACGATTTGCCAAGGTAACAGCTTTCCTTTTAAGATAACTGAGAATCTTGCAATGGTAATCATGACTCTGGTGTCAAGCAGGCTTGAGTTGTGTGCTGAATCTTCACATATCAAACCATAGCCACAACGGTCATCATGTATTACATGCCATTCACTAAAATTATATCCATTTTCTATACTCAAAATCTATACTTTAAATGCAGTATTCAGCTTTTTACCCTTTCAAATAAAAAAAGCACTTCAATTTTTTAGCATCCTAAAGAATGGTAGATTGGTACATGCTTCAAAGTTAGAAGTAACACAATCTACCTAGCACCCTTGATACTTTAGTCTGGTAGCTTGTTGCATGTTGTTTCAGAAGTTTGGAACTTAAAAAGACTAAACTATCCATTTAGCATTCATTTGTTATCACCATCACTTGTTGTATGCAATATCACTATAAAACGGATCGTTACCATGACCGTTCTTTTATTGTTCATACTTGTACTCAATGTTCAGCAAGGCCTTCATGTTAACAGTGAACTGGACATCATGTTCATTGTTCACGGAGTCAGGGCAGCTCACACCAGCATCACCCAAAATACGGTTCACCTCCTGCACGCTCGCTTCTACCTCATCCTCCACCTGCCAAAACACCAACACCTTCTTCTTGTTAGAAAGATTATAGGTAAAAGTGTAGTTTTCAAATTCAGTCTTAGATTTATTACACAAGTCCATGAATGCAATACATAAATGCTTCATCTTGTGAACCTCATCACTAATAATAGAGATACACACTGCAATAAAATATGTTATTGCTGCACTTTTTAAGTTCTTGAATTATTTCTAGAGAACCATAAATGTAAAGAAAAACGTTCAAAATGATCTATAATTAAGCGCTAGCCAAGGTAAGTCTTGAACACATCTAAGATTGTGGCTGTGCACTAAGATGTGTGTATACTGAGTCTGCCATGTGTGGGAAGGGGTGGGCGTGTAAAGTTTGGTTGGCATGATCTAGACTAGATTTCTCCAGGTTTTGCTGTACATGGTGATGATGATGAACATACCTTTATTTCAAACAAACAATCTATAATCTCATAGAAAACTGCACTTAAAATCATGAAGCAAAGGATGTTTTTGTCTGTGTGCATCACAGTATTAACATCTGTATATTGAGCATTATTCTAACTGACAAATATTTATGAACAAAAATGATGATCATAAAAAAAGATATACCATGTGTATGTTTTATGTTTATAGATTGAAATCATATTGATTGAATTAAATGAAATGTGAAGAGAAGACACAGACTATACCACATGTTTTCATGCAATAGCACCCTGTTGATTTACAGAACTGTGTCTACCACAGTTCTCTATAACCATCTGTTTTTCTGTCAGTCATGAGGTCCAAACATGAATCCCTGTCAGATCAAAACATTGTAAATCAACATGCACAACCACAAAACAATGTAAAACTGTTTCAGAAAGACATTACAGCTCTGTTTCGTTTTTCTACAAGAATACACGATCATGTCAATCCTTTTCATCAGTGGATACCAAAGAAAGAAAAAGACACACACACACACACACACACAAAAGCAGATCATTCCATCACCTGGAGAGAGAATACCTGATTCTCATTTGTTGAAGGGTGATGCCCTCAGCTTTCTTCTTCTTTTTCTTCTTCTTCTTCTTTTTTTGCCCGCAGAGGAAGACATCTCATTATTGGTAGTGATGGTAGTGTCTGGCATATCCTTTTCCTTGTCTTCTTCTTCTTCTATCTCCACCTCTTTATCTGCATTGTCTGAAAGCTGAATACATCATTCACATGTCAATATCATCAATGGATCAGTGAATATAAAGCTAAGAAAAATGTTCCACCAACTAAAATTCATAACACTTATAATATTCCCTGTTATGTCACAACAAAACTAGTTTGCAACAGCATTGCATTCTACTCAGACTCACTGTCTTTTATGAAAAACAGGCCCTAACCACTAAGAATACAAAAGGTAGCAACAGATTCAGAAACAGTTTCCATAATCTAGTTTTTAAACAGGCATCATGTTTGAGCACTGTTCGCAATTTTGTACAAGACCAAATATTTAAGCCACAACTGCACAGAGTTTTAAAAAGATGCTTAAAAGTCAACATAATCCTAAAGAGAGCGTTACTTCCTTTAAAACTTAATGACTTTATTGCAAACATAGTTCTGCATACAGTGACAGTAGCTCAGGCAGTCACATATTTTAGTGCTGCAAATTGTAAATTTATTGAACAACATATTTCAAACATAATTATTATTGCTGGATTTACGTTTTCCTTCAACACTCACTTGGGTATCCTGCCAGTCTTGATGTCAGCTCTGATGAAATATTTCTTTATTCTGTGGACACTTTTTTTTAACAAAAAAATAAAATGCTTAAACTAAACCTGTGCTTTGCCATTTTCCCCCTAATATCGGCACTTAGCATAAATGACGATATCTGCTGACGGACAGATGTTCACTGATTAATTGCTAAATCAATTGTTTTGTTTTGTTTTGTTTTCTTTTACATGGATAAACGTGGCTATATTCTTTTGATCAGAATGAAGGATGAGTGAGTAAGAACAAATCTTTCCCACTTTGTTTGCTGACCAGTTCAAAAGGATTCACAAGGCGTGTCTTTGCTTTGTTTTTCTTTCTTGCTGGATGTGGATGATACTCTTCTTCCTCCTCCTCCTCCTCCCCATCCTCTTCTCCACGACCTGCTGGGCTTGGAATGAACTCGGCTTGCTGCTGTAATCTTCTAAGAGCACGATTGGACATGGTCTCTTCAGCTGAAGTCCCTGTACCTGACTGAAAGCAGAAACGAAAGCAGACGATCACGATCACACACTGATTAGACTAATCATTTTCGTGGTGTTAGAAAAGTTAGGATTACATAATCTTTGGATTATGATAATGCAATGTCAAATTTCTGGCGATTTTTTTAAGTTAACGAGCCGGACGAATTTTCGTTTGATTAATTCACAACAACCTATTAATGTTTCGCCGTTCTAACATACCGAACATCTGATGATTTCTCAACCGGATGTAATAGCAGTTATCCTGAATTTTGTGAGTGCTTTCCCCTTACAGGCGACCGCTAATGTGATTCTGTGTGTGTGTGTGTGTGTGTGTGTGTTTTTGTGCCCACGCTAAAGATAATTAGAACGGCGTCATCATACAATCGCATGGTTTTGCAGTTTGTGTCATCTAAATAAACGATCGGAAAACATGTTTCTGATATTTTACCAAAGAGCAAACATGAAAATGAATATTGAGATATGAGTAAAGGACTGGCTGTAACTACCGAACACTTAAGGAAACCTGTGTGCCACTTCAAACAGATGAACCAAGTCGCGTGTAAAACTGAACTTTGTTCATATATAACTTGCCATATTTGAGCCAATTTTGCATGAAAAACATCATCAGAAACGGAAGTGATTCACGTTAAAGAAAAAAGAAATAGTTATGAAAAAAATGTAGAAGGAAAGAAAACAAGAAACTATAACGTTCTGCCCGGAAGACACCGTGTCTTTCATATGTGAACACAAACGTTTAAAATTCGAACATTGAAAACTGGACAGCTATAATCGTTTTAAGATGAAAGCAAAATGACTCTCGGTTAATGAGCAACATGAACTTTGCACAAAAATAAATATACGAATTTTAAAAAGTCGATGTTACCTCTCTTTACATCTTCCTTTCCCCATCTTCCCTCCCCCTCCCCTACTCTCCACAAAAGTTGTTATTATTAGGTCTTCTGCCATCTTAGAACAGCTTTGAATAAATCAGTGAAAGAGTATAGACTACCTGATTTGTTCTTTAAGCCCAATATTTCACATATGCATGCTCTGGTCTAGCAGTAAAACAATTCAAATTTCCTTTTCGGAGAAAACACAATACGCATGCGTAACATAGCATAACATAACAACATAACATAACATAACATAACATAACGTATGTAGCATAGCGTAGCATAAAGCAACGTAACGTATCATAATGCATGAAGGCTGAAGAGCTGTTTTGCCGGCTCTCTCTGGTTAGTGGTAAAAATCCAGTTCCGTACTCAAAAGGTGAACTGCAACGTATAATGGCTAACTTCACTCATTACATGTTGTTGAACATTGTTTGAAAGTAGCATTGTTGCCAATGTTTATGAAGTTCTTTGTTGAAACTATTGAGTGTTCCTGCAGTGACAACAGTGCCAGATAACGACAGTGCAAGGTAAAGAGTTCCCAATGATAATAATCCTGTTAGTTTCAAATGTACATGGTTTGTATGCAAACGGTAGTATACTGTGCACAAAAAGAAACGCATTTTTTTTTATTTTCAGTCATTTCATACGTCATTTAGCATTCAAAATATTACAACCACAGAAGAAAAACAAGACATCGATCTACTGTTATGTCTATTCATTATGTCGGACTATTCACACTGGATAGAGTTCCCTGCTATACGGGGCATGTTTCTGTCAAAATTTCCCTAATATTTTCAGCGAAAAAAAATATGCATTTCTTTTTGTGCACAGTATAGAAAGAAATTCGTGGAGAGAGCGTGGCAGCAGCGAGTCCTCAGAAGAGAAGCCCCCTTCAAGCAAGTGTTTCGGCCCTTAACTCCTGACACTCTGGGGGGTTGGGCCACAACCGGTTCATGACTCCGGATGTCCCTCTGCTGCCCTTTTTTTTTCCCATCTTGGGACGAGCCATGGCTGGGATTCGAACCCACGCCCCTCTGGACATGCTCATTTTCACTTAATGACTCGCGCACTAACCACTGAACCACTGGGACACCTGATATTTGTAGAAAATTTAAGCCTTATGAAGTTCACTTTTATTCCTCCTTGACCAGATCCAGCTTGAACACCTCTCTGCTGCTTCTGCCATTGCTTTCAGGGCTCTGTTTTTTTCCCTCCCTGCAACTGAGAGCTGTTTCATGGGGTTGTATGCAGACGTTCCTACAAACCCCCTAGCTCCAATTTCTGCAGTGAGGACTTTGACCTGACCTGACCTGAGGTCAAAAGATTTGTTGACTGGTGCGATCATAACTATCTTGATCTGAATGTAACAAAAACGAAAGAAATGTTGATTGATTTTAGAAAGAATCCAAAAGCTGTACCACCACTTTTTATCAAAGGTGCTGAAGTAGAAAGTGTTGAATCATACAAATATTTAGGAACTTTTATAGATAATAAGCTGAATTTTAAATCCCATGTTGAGTATGTCCACAAAAAATGTCAAACCAGATTATATTGTCTTCGTAAGCTGCGATCATTTCATGTGAATACTGACATTCTTCGGACATTTTATTCATGCTTCTTGGAATCTGTTCTAACTTTCTCATTTATGTCTTGGTATGTGGGGTTGACTGTGAAGAGCAGAAATGTGCTTGAGAAAGTGGTGAACGTGGGAGGAAAAAAAAATCGTTGGTGAGAGACAAAAAAGTCTGAGTGAGCTATACAGGTGCCGTGTTGTTTGTAAAGCGAAGAAGATTACGTGTGACCAGACCCACGTTCTTGCAAATCAGTGTGACCTTCTCAGTCAGGACGAAGATATCGATCGGTTAAATGCAGAAGTGTCAGATTTAAACAAAGTTTTATTCCCCTGTCCATTGAGTTCATGAACCGAGAAGATGTTTAATTGAAATCCAAATTCCTCTATATGAATGTATGTCATATGTGAGAAAATGGGTAATGTGGCTAAATTATTGTTTATTTGCTGTGAATGTGTGTGACCACAAATTAATTTCTCAAATTGAGATAATAAAGTTTACTTGACTTGACTTGACTTGATAGCCTTCTCTCCTCAGGCTGTTTGCCAGATCGGCACACTTTCTGTCTTGTAGATTTGAGCTGCCTCCATTCTGTTCTCATGATCAGCTGCTTGGTTGACTGAGAGTGGACTACTATGTCTGGTCTCATGCCACTCTTGCTGATGATCTCTGGGTGACTTTTCCATTCTGGGAGGTCTGCAGTGCACTCCCAGTCATCTGCCCCGTCCAGCAGACTATGCCTGCATGTTCCCAGCGGCACTGTTGTTTTTGGCCATGATTCACTGCCTCCTGCCGTGAAGAATGTTGCAGGTGCTTTTGGAGTCCTGATTTTCCCCTTTTGTGGTGTTGGTACTAGCCCAGACTACTTGTACAATCTCTTTGAGCACGTGGTTGTGCCTCCATATGTACCTTCCTTGAGCCAGGGCTACTTTACATGAGCTTAGGAGTGCTCCACTGTTTTTTTTTCATGCAGAAGGGGCATGAAGGATCGTCTGTTTTCCCCACTTCACCAGGTTTGCATTTGAGGGCAGAAGGTCATATGCAGATCTCAGAATGAAGCTGATCCTGAGAGGAGCCATGTGCCAAATGTTATTCCAAGTGAGACTTCTTTGGAGTGCGTTCTCCCACGTTATCCATTGCCCTTGCTGGCTCTGCTGGACTGCTTTTTGGAGTCTTTTTTTGTTTTCTTCTTTTCTCATCTCCTGAATCATCATGTCTCTTTTGGCTTTCTTTTGGCCTTTGACCACCATTCAGTTTTGGTTACCCCCAGTCCTTGTCTGTTGGTCTGTGTGTGTCCTATTATTTCTCTGATCTTGAGACTTTCTTTTGCAGAATCCATCGCCTCTTGAACTTTTTATTTTCTGCCTGTCTTCAGCTGGGGCTTGATTGCTTCTACCACCTTGTCTCCTGAGTCCTCCAGCATGCTTTGAAGTCTGATCTTCCCTGCTTTGTATTCCTCCAGGATGGATTTCAGTGGTAGTTTCAGCTTTGCTTGGCGACAGTACAGCGCTATGTCAGTCAGACAGGGTGGGACACCAAGCCATTTCCTTGTGAACTTGTTGATTTTGGATTCCATTGCCTCCACTATGCTGGTGCAGATGTCGTATATCATCAGAGGCCATAGGAGCTTTGGTATCAGCATGAACTGCAGACACCAGACCTCGTATTTGCCAGGGAGCCCACACTGGTCAATGGTCTCCAAGCCTTCTTCCGACATCTGTTTGGTTTCTTTTGCTCTTTGTGTGTCTTTCAGCGTATCATCATACCATCTTCCAAGGCTCTTGACTGGTTCTTCTGTAACTGTTGGAATGGCCTGGTTGGCAACACTGAAGACCACAGATTCGGTCACTTTTCCTTTCCTCAGTGAGAGACTCCGTGATTTCTTTGGTTTGAACTTCATTCTGGATGAGGCAACTATGTCATCCAGCCTCTCCAGCACATGACGTGTCTCGTCTTCTCTGGATGAAATCACTGTAGTGTCATCCATGAAGGCCTTGAGAGGGGGGATCTTGTATCCATCGCCAAGGTCTGTTGCTTGTTGCTGCTTTCAAGATGACTTCCATTGCCAACACGAACAGTATTGGGGAAATTGCACATCCCATTGCAATGCCCACTTCCAAGTTGATCCAATCTGTTGTTGTACTCCTACGTAGGCCCCTACATTTATACTGTTTGCATAATGTCTTTAGTTTTTCAGCAACTTTTTTCCTTCCCACACTTTCGTTTGGTTTCATTTACTACCCTTCACTGGCTGCTTTTGGAGGTGCTGTTGGATTCTCTTTGAACCCTTCGTGGTGAGAACACCACGGTGTTATGGACTGTGGTGTGTCTCTATTTGATGCCAGGAGCACTGACACAACTAGTCGTGTCCCCCTGATGAGTTCAGATCCAGCGGACGAAAGGCCTCGGAGCGGCAATACAAATAGATGTGCCTTCAAAACGCATTACGACGTTTTCCTCATGCAGCTAGCGAAGAGTTCTCATATCTATAATATATGTTCTAAGAACTCCCAGTTGAACTTCAACAGCCCCCCCCCCCCCCCCCCCCCCTCCTTTAAGTCCAATCTTTGCCAAGTCATTACTATGAAGAAAGTTGAGTTGTTAATCTGCGCTTGTTTTGGTTTTTTTTTTTCCACCATCATTAGATCGTTCGTTTTTTGTATTTGTCTGACTTTATTCAAGTTTAAAAGGCTGTGCCAGTCTCGAATAAAAGTTACGCTGTGTTAGGTTTTCTTATGGGAGCAAAAAAATTATCCTATTTGTTTACTGTTGATTGCCTTTGTGTCAACTACGGCCGCACGTGACTCAGGTGGAGACGGGCCGGGTGGGGGGGGGGGTGGGGAGGGGGTGAGTGATGGTGGTGTGCACGGCAGCGGCGGCGTCGTGCCTTTGTTTAACAGGATGGGGGGGGGGGGGGGGGGGGGGGGGGGGGTGAGAGACGGGCAATTGTCACAATGCAAATGAAATTTTTCTGCGTCAGAGCTACTGAGAGTGGGAAGGGGGCGGTAGGCCGATAAGGAACGAAAGGCGTCACGCGTTTACCGTAACGCATTTTTTTTCCTTTGTCATAGATCGTGTCAGCCGGGCGGTTCGCACCGTCCTAAGCGAGAGAATGGGAGGGGGGGGGGGGGGGTTTGAGAAGAGAGAGTGGGCATAGATTAGAAATCTATTGTTTGGGGTTTGAGTGGGACCGATCGGATGGGTTTGTCCAGCGTTTCGTCACAGTGTGCAGATGTTGATGAAGGGTGATGATGTGTGATGATAATAATGGTGGCAATGATGCTGACAGGGATGTCAACAGTGATGTGTGAGATGTGTAAAGGGCGAATACATAAGCTAATAATAACCCAAGGGTGTGAACACTGGGTGGAACATGTTGAACATTCATTAAGGGCTCTAACACCTGAATCTCATTTCTGTTGACAGCACATTGGCAGGCTGAACCCGTTGATGCCACCAGACAAACAGCAGACTTTCAGATGGCTTCAGGCCAGATCCTATGACTTGAGAGTCATTTTTTGCCGATATAAACCATTATATTTCATTGTTGATTCCGAGAGAATGTCTATGTATGAGTGTATAACCAGTAAATAACAACCCTGAACACATTAATGAAGGAGCTATGCAAGGGGGGTACTTCTGGTACCGGCCCAAAAGTATTCCCCTAAAGTTGAATCAGTCTATATTTCAATGTTGATTTAGGTAGAATGTCCATGTGTGAGTTTATGACCAGTAAATAACGATACTGAACACATTGATAAAGGAGATATTCAAGGGGGGGGGGGGGGGGGGGGGGGGGGGGGGGGAGGGGGGACTTCTGGGACCGGCCCAGAAGTTGATTCAAAAAGCTGATTCAAACAAAAGTTGATTCCCCCAACGTTGATTCAGATAATATTTCAATGTTGATTCAGATAGAATGTCCATGTGTGAGTTTATGACAGTGAATAACAACCCTGAAACATTAATACAGGAGAAATGCAAGGAGGTACTTCTGGGACCGGCCCAGAAGAACTCCCCCTAAAGTTGATTCAGACAATATTCATTGCTGATTCAGGTAGAATGTCCATGTGTGAGTTTCTGACCAGTAAATAACGACACTGAACACATTGATAAAGGAGATATGCAAGGGGGGTACTTCTGGGACTGGCCCAGAAGTACTCCCCCTAAAGTTGATTTTGACTCGATTTCAATGTTGATTCAGATAGAATGTCCATATGTGAGTTTATGACCAGTAAATAACAACCCTGAACACATTATAAAGGAGATATGCAAGGGGGGGGGGGGGGGGGGGGGGGGGAGGGGGAGGGTACTTCTGGGACCGGCCCAGAAAACTCCCCTAAAGTTGATTCAGACCATATTTTATTGTTGATTCAGGCAGAATGTCCATGTGTGAGTTTATGACCAGTATATAACGATACTGAACACATTAATAAAGGAAATATCCAAGGGGGGTACTTCTGGTACCGGCCCAGAAGTATTCCCTCTAAGGTTGATTCAGACTATACTTCCCTGTTGATTTAGGTAGAATATTCACGTATGAGTTTATAACCAGTAAATAACAACCCTGAACACATTAATAAAGCAGATGTGCAAGGGGGATACTTCTGGGACCGGCCCAGAAGTACTCCCTCTAAAGTTGATTCAGAGTGTGTTTCAGTGTTGATTCTTAAACAATATCCACGTAAGTCTTCATAAACGAGAAAAACAACATCCCTAAGCTCTTTAATACAGAAGATATGAAAGGAGGGTACTTGGGCCTGGTCCCAGAAAGACTCCCCCACCTGCTACAGAGTACTCCCCGGGAGTATTTCTGGGTCCGCTAAAAAGGGCCCACTTTTACTCTCGGGAGTAAGTCTGGGCTGGGCCCAAAAGTACTCTCTCAGCTTTTTGTTGTTGTTTTTGTTTTTTTTTGTGTGTGTGTGTGTGCAAAGTTGTCAACAGGGGAGAGTACTCCTGGGACCAGGGGGGTACTGTCCCAGAAAGACTCCCGGGAGTCATTCTGGCGCGGGCCCAGAGAAATACTCCCGGGAGTACTTTTGGGTGGGGAGTACTTTTGGGGTGTTACACCACCCTCCCACGACCCTCCAACAGTTTTCCATGCGATCGAGGTAGGCCCTACTTTTGACAATTCATCTGTCAAAACGTTTCAGTCGCGTGCATCTGCTTTGTACATTTTCCATAAATATTACATAGGCCGTACTTCTTAAGCGGAGACCAAACCACGTTGCCGTACTCTAAAACTGGTCGGACTAAAGTTTTCGAAGAACCATTGCTGACGTCTTTCGTTCAGAACTGCATACAATATATTATATCATCCCAGGAGTTCTATTTGTCGTTTAATTGTTGTAGTGAAATATACTCTGGTCAAAAAGAGATTAGTATCAACTAAAGACCGCTTCATCTTTTCCCACCTCACTGGCTTCTAGATCGTTATTTTAACATATAAACTGCTTAGCACTTTTTTTTTTTTTTACTATTGAACTTGACGCGCAAGTCCTTCCATAAAGCTCTCGGTGCCTGAAAACTATTTATGGAACCACTTAGTTGCAAAGTAAGGCGACTGCAGACGGAAATCTAAACAAATCTTTAAAAGCTTAAGTAACACGTTCGCCAAACATAAACAAATGAATCACAAGACAAAACACGACGCATTTTGACCTTCTAGGTCTTCCTCACTATTTGTTTTCAACGCCCATCTTGCACCGAATTTGACGAAATAAGTGACTGCTCGTTCTTCATTTTCGTTGTCCTGGGTGTTGCTTATTTTGCCTGAAGAAGGCCTAAGAGGTCGAAACGCGTCTTGTTTTGTTTCGTGATTCGTTTGTTCACGTTTGGCGGATGTTTTGCTTAAACCTTTTAAGATTTATTTATGGGAATCCGCTATGATCAAGGACCGAGAGAGCCTGAGAAATCATTGGAAAGAACATCTAAATACCGTTGAACAAGGCCCTCAACAGTTCGCCCCACAACCCTTGACCAGATACCTCAACAGCCAATCAGAGAGAACTAGATCAACCTTCTTCAGTTGATGAACTGACCCACGTTATAAAACGAATGAACTCAAAACGATCATCAGGTAAAGACGGCATACCAGCAGAAATGTGCAAGGTTGGTAGACCAGAAGCAACTAAAGTCTTTCATGTCATTATTGTGGTCATCTGGGGGTAGGAGAAGATGCAAGAAGACTTTCACTATGCACTGGTCGTAGCGCTGTACAAAACCAAGGACAGCAAAATTGACTGCGGTAACCACCGGGGCATCTCTTTACTATCAATCGGAGGCAAGATTTTCGCTTGGCTCATTTTGCCAGTAAAAATAACTTGATGGAGGCACAGTGTTGTTCTTACCCGGGTTGCCATACAATGGATTTGATTTTCACAGTCAGACAAGTAGAAGTGCACTGAGCAAAGTCTTGACCCCCTTTCCGTTTTTATTGATCTGACCAAGGCATTCGACGCTGTCAACAGAGAGAGGCCCTTTGGCCAGTGTTAGCCCGTTACGGCTTCCCACGCAAATTCATCTAAAGCATCACACTTCCATGACGGTATGGTGGGGCATGTGCTCATTAATGGTGATCAGTCAGAGCTTTCTGAAATTTCAAATGCTGTTAAACAGGGCCCTGTCATGGCAACAGTGTTGTTCAACCTTTTCTTCACATGTGTTTTCAGACGAACGACGCAACATCTGCAAGACGGCGTTTCTGTGATGGCTCCGTCTTCGACCTTCGCAGACTGTGAAGTATAGGAGGGGGCGGGGGGGATGAAAGAAAGAGTTACTTTGGCTAACAAATCTTATGTTATAATCTGTTTTGACTTTCTGAAATTTGTGAAAATTCCTCACCTACCCACAGTCAGAACACTGTAGGACGTTTTTCGCCAATTTGCTAGTTGCAGAAAGCTGTCAGATCATGCTAACAAACGCTGTTCATGGGTCTGGTTCTTGTTGTCTTCATCAACTGGCAGTTTGTTCTAATGGTAGTCTTGCTTTTCGACCATATGCCAGAGAAAATGTATCCTTCCTTGTCGCTTCGTGATCTGCTGTGCAATAAGCAAAGAGAACGTTGGGGAGTTTAACGTTCCAGTCATTTCTTTGCTCATTCACCATTCCTGACAGCATATGCACATTATTCTATTGAATCGTTCTACCTGACCACCTGTCTGAGGATGGTAGCGAGACGCCGCACGATGGTCAGTTCCCATACTGTTGCAGAGCTGATCATTACGCTGATTGCAGAATTCACGACCTTGGTCAGTAATCAAACTTGAGGAGTACCATGGTTATATAAAAAGTCAATGAGGCGAGTGAGTATAGTCTTAGCGCTTTTGTCTGGGATTGCCTCGGTTTCCACCCACTTTGTGAGATATTCCGTGAAGACAAGGATGAAACGCTTTCTGAAACAAAAAAAAAAGTCGTAAAAGAAGAAGAATAGGAGATTAGCTTCAGCTTAGTATGCATATCTGTGCAACAAGTAAATATGCAGGGATGGGACATGATAGCTGTGATTTATCAATCTCCAGTGCCAAAGGTTTCTGTCCAAGTCTCTATTGAAACAAAAACAAACAAAAGAAGAAGCATGGACCCTCACGGGTGCAAGGTTCCCCCACCCTATCATTTTTACACATGTGATTGACTACTGCACAGCTTTAAGTCCACATCATGTGTGTGTGTATTGTGTGTGTGTGTGTGCGTGTATGTGTGTGTGTGTGTGTGTGTGTGTGTGATGAAAACTTAAATATAGCCGAGGATTTTGCCGTGGACCCTGGCAATATTGATTATCGAATTGAGAACCCCGACAGCCTCGACCCATAGCGATAATAATACCGAATTTCAGAAATATCCACCCAGTAGTTTCGTCTGGAGTGCGTGGAACACACACACACACACACACACACACACACACACACACACACACACACACACAAATAGATTACCTTCCATTAATTAAAGGCAACAAAATGCAAATATGTGACGAGTTGGGCCTACTTACGTCTTGTTCACACCCAGGTGGCCGCCATGTTGGTGGGCCTGGACACTGTTTATCACTTCGTCCCTTTCTTGGATGGAAAGAACTCGCAGATTGCCGCCGTTGCGATGCTTGTAAAACAAAATAGAATCATTATTTTCAGAAAGAATAAAAATTTCTTGCAGTCTCTCCGAAATTTCTTTTTGCTGTGTCAGAACTTGTTTTAATTCTAACAGGTACGATCTTTTCTGCCATGTGCTTCTTTAGCTCATCTATCTTGGCAGCGTCCATGACGTTCAATGTACAATCTCTATCTGATTAGCGAAAGAACTTGTACCGGTCTATTCAAACATCTGTCTGGACAATTCTTGCTGTGCATTACCCTTCCGGTCTGAACCACAGAATAACAAACGAACAGAAGGTCCAATCGCTGCTTCGGCATGTTCCGGAATCCGATGATACGCCATTTTGCTTTGTCTGACGGTCACTGGATCTATAAGTGGCTGAGTCAAGCGCTGCTGTGAGGCGTGATGTTAAATATTGTGACGCTATTGAGACATTGCCATGTCTCAATATCATGAGACAGACAGACGCGTGCGCGTGCGCGCGTATGTATAAAGGATGGGAGGATATGCGCTTGTGTGTGTGTGTGTGTGTGTGTGTGTGTGTGTGCGCGCGCGCGCGTGCACGCATGTGCGCATGTGCATGCATGTGAATGAGATGTGTCTGCCCCGCGCATACGTTTTGTGTGAACGTGTGCATGAATGTGCAAACGTGTGTGTGCAGGCACGTGTATGTGTCTTCTGTGTGTGCATAAACTATGTGTGTGTCTTTTTTCTAACGTATATTCACCTAGGTGACATTTGACCCTTTTTTATGTTTGTGTGTGTACCAAAGAGAGTGGGAGTGACGTACAAGAATATGCTCAAGCGCGCTTGTCTGTATGAATGAGTCTCCGTGTGCATGATTGAATGATAAAGAATGAGTTCACAAATCATTTGTTACAGATGAGAAACATTTTTTAAAAATACCAACAGCAGAAGTACCAGCAGAAACAGCAGCAGTAGTACCAGCAGAAACAGCAGCAGTAGTACCAGCAGAAACAGCAGTAGTAGTACCAGCAGCAGAAACAAACAGCAGCAGTAGTACCAGCAGAAACAGCAGCGGTAGTACCAGCAGCAGTAGTGCCAGCAGAAACAGCAGCATTAGTGCCAGCAGAAACAGCAGCAGTAGTTAGCACCACAGCAGCAGTGGTACCAGCAGAAACAGCAGCAGTAGTACCAGCAGAAACAGCAGTAGTAGTACCAGCAGCAGTATTACCAGCAGAAACAGCAGCATTAGTGCCAGCAGAAACAGCAACAGTAGTACCAGCAGCAGTAGTTAGCACCACAGCAGCAGTAGTATCAGCAGAAACAGCAGCAGTATTACCAGCAGAAACAGCAGTAGTAGTACCAGCAGCAGCAGTAGGAGAAGGAGCAGGAGGAGGAGGAGGAAGAGCAGCAGCAGCAGCAGCAGCACTAGATAGGGCGTTCTTGTAAACTGAAACATAAATGCCACTATAATTATAGTCACAGGAGTCAATTTTCTACGGAGTCAATATTCGTCGTAACCATGGGATTCAATATTGTACAGAAGGAGTCAATATTCTCCGTAGAATATTGAATGAAAACCTGTAGAATTCTGATACGGTTCACTTTTCTCCAGAGAAAAAAAAAGAGCCGAGGTGTCAATATTCTACGGAATCAAAATTCGTCGCAACACCGGCCCTTGCGTGGTTATGTACTCAATCTTCAGCACACGGCAGCGCAGCCCAGGAACAGAGTGTGTTTTTTCGCGTCAAGGCACACGCCGTGAGTTTGAACAGACACCATACTGAACTGCAGCCATGAGTGGGGACGCTTCAAATGGTAAGGATGTTTTACAGTACTCCTGTTTGGATGACCATGCTGATACAGACCCCTGTTATTTTGTTCTTCTGCAACTGCGATGTGATGAGCGTGTGTTGTAGGCTGATGTATGAGAGTGGTTGGTTAAAAACTGTATAAAGAAGATCAGAGTTGAACGGGCTTGACTTGCGTTTGGAAGACGAAACCAGTTTCCAAAGCCAGAAACAGCTGTAGAGTTGTCCATTCCTCTCTCCGAGACGATTTTACAAGTTCATGGGCGTGATGTTTTAAATTCTAGTTAGCTTAATAAAATTCTGCGTCATAGAACCTGCAGAACTGATTCGACACGAATAATAAAGTATATTTATCAATCACAAGACGTATACATCTACCTGCTGATCAAATTTTGGCGTATCGATTGTGATTGAGGGTGGAAGAAGCCTCGGGTTTGCTCGCGATGAACGTGTTTGTAGAGAGCGCGATAGGCCCAGAATAGATAGGCCTGTTAAGAAACAGATTTCGTTTTATTATGGAATGTCCTAGAACTGGTGATGTAAGATCCAGCCTTTCTCCAAGAAAACACGTGTGTGGTGAATATGTTTATACTTAGTTTTGCGAGTTTTTTTTTTTTTTGTGTTGTTTTTGTTTTTTTGTAAGGTGCTGTTAATCCTCACCAAATCATCAAGTTAAATAAAGTCGTTTAACTTCGTCCGTTTGCCACAAACCAGTCGATACAGTGGATTTCTGATAGCCTAACAGACGTAGTTAATTTCAAAGTGAGGTGACTGCAGGCGGAAACTGGAACACATTTTTAAAGATATTTGAAATGATCTTCCAGTTAACATAGACTGGCAGATAGCGGTGCAGTTTTTGTGTACTTGTGTGTTCTTTATTTGGTTTCAATTGTTTCACTGATAATTTTTGCCCTCCGTGATCCAAATGAGGCCATGGGATAATGAAACCTTTGAATCTCTGTGTGTGTGTGTGTGTGTGTGTGTGTGTGTGTGTGTGTGTGTGTGTGTGTGTGTACGCGCGCGCGCGCGGGCATGTGTGTGTGTGTGTGTGTGTGTGTGTGTGTGTGTGTGTGTACATGAGTGCATATATGTTTCTCTCTCTCTCTCTCTCTCTCTCTCTCTCTCTCTCTCTCTCTCTCTCTCTCTCTCTCTCCTCCACGCCTACCTCCCTCCCCCGTGTGTGTGTGTGTGTGTGTGTGTGTGTGTGAGAGAGAGAGAGAGAGAGAGAGAGATGGAAGGAAAGGATGCGCGGCAGTAAAGAGATGGGATGGTTAGGAGTGAGAATTGGCGGTAAATTGGAGAGGGCAAACGTTTGATGATGTGATGTGTGTATACATGCGCGAGCACGGGGAATGAATACACACACGTGATGGGCATGAAAAGGGTATACTATTTGGTGCAATAAAGTTTATAATTATGTAATCTTTGGAACGACTGGGATGAGCTCTGCCTTTCACACGACGAAACCGTTTGACCGATTGACACACTGACCCTCTTGCAGATCATTGCTCGAGTCGCACACGAGGTCGGTGAACTTAAAACTGTTGTCCTATTTTCGGTTTGCCGGCTTATTTTTGTAAGCGCCTTGAGATAAAGAGAAATGGGGTGCATATAATTTCTCCATCATTACATCTCTCGCTGGGGAGATTTTGTTTTCACCGTGTCTGTCACTCAGAAACTGCCCAACAGATTTTAATGAAATTTGGTGGAAAGATGCAATGTAACCCAAGGACTATCCTGCTAAATTTTGGTGTGGATTTTGACCAAAGGGCGGATTATGAATTAAAAGAAAGAAAAATCAAAGAGGACTGTTCGATCTCGAGTTGATGGAGGTCTGCATACTTCCCAGTTCATTTCTGGTTGTTGTTAAGATTTTATTATGACCGTCGTGCACACCCTGCATCGCAGAACATCGGTTTGTTCTGGTCCTATGTGCTTGTTGATCTGTCCTGCCCTCCTGACAACTCCGAAACACTGAGGGGAATCTTCTTCGCTGTTGTCCCACGGTGGGGATGCCCGGGGCCTCATTCGGTACAGAAATAACTCCCCCGCCCTCCGGAAGTTCTGTGTTAGTTTCCCATTTTCTCTCACTGTCATTGACTCTGTCTTTTCTGTGTTTCTTTATTGTCTCCTTCTGTGTTCCACCCCACCCCCACCCCCCCACCCCCTTTTTTTTTTTTTTTTTTTTTTTTTTTTTTTTTTTTTCGATCGTTCTTCACTCTTTGTTCTGAAAACTATCGCCCTTTTTTCTGGTCACAATTTATGACTTGCAAGCTTTTTTTAACGCTTACCGTGCGTTCTGCAGTGCCTGTTGCCCATTTGTTTTGACTGTTTGTTTTTAATAGCTCTCTTTACTTTTTTTTGCGTTTTTTTTTCTTATCTTGTGGATATTTGTCATTATTTCTTTACAATTGAATTTTTTTTTTCAATCTGAATTTGAGAAATCAAGCGGAATGGCTCGTGCCCTTTTTACGGCCCTGACCTATCCCCCTTGAAGATATCAGTTTACCTACCATGGCATGCATTTTTCTTTGTTTTTGTTGCTTTTTATTATATTAACTGTCTTTATAAACGCCCT